>JAKSZT010039109.1:37132-48823 GCA_026826555.1 Tolypeutes matacus | reverse complement strand
AAAAAAATAGAATGAATTAAAAGCCTGGATAGATGAGTAGAAGAAAATAAAACAAAAAACAAAATGAAGAGAAAAAATAGAATGAATTAAAAATCTCGGCAGATGAGGAGAATAGAAAGAAAGAAAGTAAAATATATAGAGAAAATGAAGACTGAACAAGGATTAGTGGAATGGAAGAAAAACAACAGAAGTTAGAAGACAGAAAAATGAAGGGAAGAAGAGAAATAGAGTAGGTTGAAAATATAAGTAAAAGAGAAAAAGGAAACAAAAAAGGGCAAAAACAAGAAACAAAACATCACCAAAGAAACAACCCAGGATAAACGGCCTTCCCTCTTACACCCCTAGGGACTTTCTCAAGCTGCTGGTGGTCATCAATTAATCACCCTGCAGGTTGCCCACTGCAGATGATGTATTTAGTTTTATTGAATGAAATAATGTAGAAAGAAAGAAAAATCCAAAAAGCCATAAAACAAAGCAACAGAAACTCCGTCTATAAGTTCCCAATCATAATGTGCTGTGTGTCTTATGACTCCCTGGATTCCTTCTCTTAGGTGGTAAAGGGACTCAAACCAGTGACCTCCTACATGCAAGGCAGGAAATACTTTACTGAACTACAGCAGCTCCATAAACTAGATGGGCTTTTGAAAGCTTACCAGGCTCTTCCAGCCCACATTTCCCTTAGGCAAATTGGACTTCTTGCGATTTCCATGGGTTGGGCTAGTTAGGTGCCTGTTCTGCCCCTTCCTGACCAAGTTCCTCTCTCCCAGGGTGGCTGGGTACAACAAGCTGCCTGAGCAGATTTTCCCCACCACTTTCTCCCTGGGGCCAACACAGTGCTGGCTGGGATCCTCCCCAAAACTCAAAGGGGGCTCAGGTGACCAAACCCACAGAAAGGAAACTACTCTCCACCCTTTGCCAGTCCACTCTTCCTTCCAGAGAATGCTCCCTCCCACTCAGCTGGCTGGTGAGAGCCAGAGCATCCATGGAGGCTATTTGCCTTGAGTGTGGGGCTTATCTGGCCACTGTTTCCAGTCACAGAGACAAGCAACTCAAGGTGTTCCATTGTGCTCTTAATCTCTTTCTCAAGTTCCCTCCAGAATGATGCCCTGTAGCCTCCTGCTCTTCAGATTTCCCAAACAACTCACTCAGGTAGGATTTTGCCTGCATTTTTTTGTGAAATTGCTGAGCAATGCCTACTAAGATTGAAGCCATTTTCCTGGAATTTTATTTATTCATACTCTATCCAATAATTTACATACCCTCTCCTCCTTAGTTCTCATATCATGGTACCTCTAACTTACTTCCTATATCTGTGGATGTGCTATTTTTACATGTCATATTGGCACCATAAAAACTTTATCCTTTTTTGTCTTGTTTATTTAAGTGACTACAATGTTTCCAAAGTTATTCCAAGTTGCAGCATCTCTCAGGCTTTCATTCTTATTGCTGAATGTTGTTACATTTTGTCTATGTAATCCACTTTGTTTACCTATTTCATTTGATGGAGAATACTTGGATTGTTTCCAATTTTTTCCCAGTTTCCAATTTTGTCTGCCCATTTTGCATTTATATTGTTTTCTTTGTGTTGTAACATTGCAATCATGTTTCTATATTCCAAATTTTAAGCTGTTATAAGGCTTGTAACTACTTTCTACTGGTTATCATTTACGTTCTTGAAAGTATTCTTTGATGAATATTTTCAGTTTTAATGAAGTTCAATAAATCTGTTGTTTATTTGTTTATTGCCTTTGTAATGTCATATCTAAGAATGCCTTTACCTAAACCCAGCCTTTTTGAAGATGCAGATATTACACTTATGTAATCCATATATCAAACATCAATTAACCAAATATAATTTTATTTTCTTTAAAATAAAATTTAACCCTAGTGGAAATTATAATGTTGCAAATTACAATAAACATATTATGGGTTATGATATGTAGCTGAATCTATAAGGCAGTTGATTTTCCTTAAGATATATTTAGACCTCAGTGATAGCTGTTTGTTTCAAATCTAGGGTCATTTCACTTTTAATAATATAGAAAACTGATGCACAAGGGCAATAAAAATATTGTGCTCATATAAAAATAACCCAAAGCAGAGATTTAGTGTTTAACTTTGCATAACTCTTATCAATATTAAATTTTGAATTGTAATTTAATTTGCAGAGGAAACTGATTTGCTAAGTTATACTGGTATTAATTAATTTATACTTATTTATCAATTACCAATAAGTTCCTGGAAAATGCTAAGCATGGGAGTGAATAAGATGGATACATAGGCTTCTTTGAACTTTACATATAAGAGAAATATAAAACAGATCATCAAGATTAAGTGGAGGGGAGGGGCAAGATGGTGGCAGACGAAGAGATCTAACATTTAGCTCATCATACAGGGCAGTTAGTAATCCCACAGACCTATCTAAAGCACCTGTGCGGGGTTCCCAGGAGACCAGACAAGTATACTGCAATAATCTTGAATTAATGGAAGGAAGAGACTGCCCATTTGCAATGAAGATTCATGAGTAGAGCTCTCCACCCCATGGAATCCAGTGCCAATCCTGTGCTGGCTCACAAGCTTCCTCAGGAGCCATTCTGTGGATGAATTTGGTAGCTCTATTTCCCAAAATTGGAGGAGAAAGAGATGGTTGGACACTGACTTTAACTACTGATTAGTAAATTTGGTTGACCAAAGTATAATCCTAAGAACAGCTAAAATTTGAACCTGTCTAAGTTGTGAAAGAGGCAGTGTCTGCCATTTAATTCTGCCTCCCACATGAGGGGAGGTGGGGTTGATTGAAATCACAGTGATGGTATCCTTGGCATCTTTCCACCCAGATCAGAAGGCAGCTCTGGCCTAGGCTCCAGCCCCATCTCCAGCAAGAAGGAAGCAGGGTGACCTGCAACAGCCCCTCCAGGCAACTGAAAGTGTTTTCAGCCAGCACTGACTGGATAGTCAGACACCTGGTGCTCCATCCCCATATCCCAATAGGATAGGAGAGGAGCTGTTTTTTCCTAATTCTCTTTGAGTACTTCAGAACTTTCAGCCCACATGGATTGGTTTGTTGCGCACCTGGGGCTTCATCTCCATGCCCCTTTAGAACAAAGGGACTGGTGTTTCCTCAGCCTCTCTGGGCAACTGCAGACAATTTGGACTGCATATGTTGGACTGGTGTGTTCCTGGGTGTTAACCCCCATTCCTGACAGAACAAGAAGGGAGTGGTGATTCCCCAGCCTCTCCGGTCGACTGCAGGCACTTTCAGTCCACACAGACTGGTTTGTTGAGCACCTGTGCCTCCATCTCAGCCCCACCCCCCATAGGATAGGAGGGCAGTGATGCTCCACAGTTTCTCTGGGCTACTGCAGGTGCTCTCAATCTTCATGGACCAGACTGTTGGGTGCCTATGACTCCACCCTAACCCCATTAAGATAGGAGGGGTCCATGTTTGTCAGCCTCTCTGGGCACCTGAAGGCACTTGGACTATATAGTCTGACATCTGTGGCTCCTTCCTGCCTCCAATAAGGTAGGAAGCAAGCTGTGTTTCCTCTCTGGGCAATTCCAGGAGGTTTTAAATCACCCAGACTTTTTTTCGGGGGGGTGCCTCTAGTTCCATCTAGTCCCATAAATGGTAAGAGACACAGTATTCACTCCACCTTGAAGTGAAAATGCAAGTGCTTTTGGCCCACAGGGATTATATTGTTATACATTCTGGAGGATCCATCCCCACCCCTGGTGGGGGAGGAGGGGCACTGGTGTTACATTAGTCTGCCTATACAATTATGGTCATTTTTAATCCATATGTTTTTGCTGCCCACACCAGTCAATCACTCTATCAGGTAGGAGAGGAAGCAGCATGCTGCTTCATGAGTTTTTCTGGGCAACTACAGATGGTCTTGGCCTACACATCTTGGATTGCTGGACATGGCTGTGGTACTGTCCCTACCCCTGGCAGGGGAAAAGGATGGGAGAAGCTTCATTGTTTCCTGTGCCAATGTTTGCAGCACATTGATACAGAGTGTTATATAAATTTGCAATCTTGTGTGAAAGAGCATTTTATATGAGACAAATTGTTCACACCTATAAGAACTTCATATGAAGAAACAGTGCCAAGTAAAATAATACTTTAGAAAATTTCAATTGTCAAACATTGAAATTGCTTTAACAGTACTGAATTATAGAGCTGTCAGTCAACAAGGTATCATTTAATCCTCTTGAGAAATTTAACTGTTGCAACCATTACTGAAGTAATTGATATTTTTCTGTAACCATGAAAATATTCCTCTCATATGAAACATTGAGTCTAGTCATAATTTTATACCCAATATAAATTTTGTCATGGGAAAAAGGGACTACAGTAACACTATACATAACCAAAGTATATATAATAGGAGCATTATATAAATAAACCAATATTTCTGAAAAGGTGTATGTAAATATGTGGTACAGTCACAGAAAAGAAAGTTATTAATGAATTAAGCAGTATGTGACACAGTTAAGCAACTGCATAAATATAAAATAATTTAGAAAAAAAACTTAACTGTATTCTTAGGTGATGGATTTATATGAATATTACAAACTAAATTAAAATATTGATGGAAAAACAGACATTTTATTTGAACCAAGAATGAGGGATTCAACTGGGCATTTCAAATTGTCATTATTATAATGGATACTAAGACACTGTCAATGAAACTCTAAAATATTTCCTTCCAATATCATTGCTCATGCACAACTGGAACACTGATTTAATTTTAATGGTATAATGCCATATCTAGCTGTGAATATAGAACCATGTGTTATAGTATTTTACAGCTTTATCATCAGCACTTAGGCACCAATACATTCCCAATAATTTTCATTGGAATCTAAAATATTAAAACCAATTCAGAAAACAATTTGTAAGCTTTTATTAAAACTAAACATATTTCTAACTTAACTATATTGCATCAATTGATTTTTAGGTATATACCCAAGACATTTAATTTTATATGCCCACAAAAATTTTGTTCAGGAATCTCATGGTAATTTTATTCACAATAATATTATAGCTCAGATTTGATAATAAGAAAGAGAGAGAGAGAAATAGAGAGAGGTTAAAAGAGAAAGAGAGGGAGGGAGGGAGGGAGGGAGGGAAGGAAGGAAGGAAGGAAGGAAGGAAGGAAGGAAGGAAGGAAGGAAGGAAGGAAGGAAGGAAGGAAGGAAGTAAGTTAGGGAAGAAGGAAGGAAAGAAAGAAGAGAAAATGAGTGAATGTATGTATGTAATTTATTCTGCATAACTTTTCAGTCATTGTATAGATGAATTTTGCATTATTTCTTTGGACATATTTTATTTCTTTGGTTATATTTTATTTCTTATGGACTGAATTTCAGGATCATTATTGTTTTATTTTCCTATTAATTGTATTTGGATATTGTAATGACTTCTTTTTTGAAGAAGCTTTGGATCACAGAAAGGTTACAACTGGGGCAGGGGAGGATCATTGGTGGGGATATCAGTGATGGGGGTGCATGGGAGGAAGTTACCATAAGCATACAAATAAGGTATATAAAAATCTTCAAATGTTCATGGGGCATTGTAATAGTGGGTGGAAATTCACATGATAACTGAGAGTATACTGAATTCCCATCATGGAGAGCTATGCCACATTCTCTAAGGGAGTAGCAGCAGTACCCCAAGTGTAGGGGCAGCGACTGGAAAAGGAGGATGGTCCACTGATGGGCCCTTGATATTGATGACTGGCTTATGAGACTTTGCTCTTGAAATTGAAACCTGGTCTGTTGTTATGGGGGGTACCTAAGGGTTGCCCCATGAGAACGTCTTTGCTGTTCAAATGTGGCCTCTCTCTAAGCCAAACTCAGCATATGAATGCATTACCTTCCTCCCAGTGTGGGACATGACTCCCGGGGATGAGCCTCCCTGGCACCAAGGGGTTGTTACCAAGCATCAACTAGCAATGCAACCAGAAAAGTACCTCGAATAAAAGGGGGAAAATGTAAAGGCAAATGAGTTTATGTGGCTAAGAGACTTCAAAGTGAGTCGGGAGGTCATCCCAGAGGTAACGCTTATGCACATCTCAGTAGGGCCTCAAAGACTGCCAAAGTGGATACTACTCCAAATAGTGAAGCTCCTGAGATCTCTGGAGACACCCAGGTCCTATGGTCAGGATAGATAGCTCCAGAGTTTGGTGCCTTGCCAGTGGGCCCTACTTTGGAGTTAGTGCTCCTGAGAGAGAGTTGGACTCAGTTATATCTTCCTTGCACTTGGCCAATCTTTCCCTTCTACTTAAACCTATCCTCAGTACTGGAGTTTGTAGGTGTATGTGGAGAAACTTGAGTCTTTTGGTTCTCCATGTGCCAGCTGGGCCCGGAACCTCGACAGAGTTGCAACACCTACTCTACAGGTCATTGGACTCACCCAGGACAACTGGCAGGGAGATGGTAATGGACAATGGCCATCTTAGGAACAGAGAGATTCTGAAGGTGTCCCATACATCTTCCCCATGGGGTATAAATCTGCTCTCAATTGGAGGCAGAGTGGAGGTCACCAACCCAGAATCTTCAGGATTGGGGGAAGAGCTATGGATTAGAGTGGGCTTACTGGTATTTTATTATAGATATATTGTGATTTTAGCAATGGAAGAAATTACAACATTGATGTGGAGCCAGTGATCACTGGAGTCTCTGGGGTCAGGGAGAGGGAAAAATAGTTGTAATACAGGGGATTTTTCATGACTTGGGTATCATCCTGAGTGATGTTGCAGTGAAGGATATAGACCATTTTATATCATCATATAGCATGCAGAAATGTGTGGGAGAGTGTGTAGACCACAATGTGAACTATGATCCACGCTAATTGGCAAAGCCCCAGGATGTGTTTATCAGTTGCAATTAATGTGCCACACCAATGAAAGATGTTTATGTGGGAGGGTGTGGGAGGTGTGGGAAGTGGGGCATATGGGAATTCTTATATTTTTTTGTGTAAGAGTTATATATTTTAAGTATCTTTTAAAAATAAAATTTAAAAAAGGACATTACAGAATATTTATTATGAGATGGTAGCATAGTTTTAGTACCTAAACAAAATTGATTATCACAGCCTTTCTATATATTCTAAATTGGAAATCCATCTAGTTCCAAAACAATGTTTTTTACTTCATTTCTGTAAAAATAAGAAATGAGTATACTTAACCAAGTTATTTTAGCAAATATTTCTTGGAATTCACTTATTTCCAAGGCTGTAGACTAGTTAAGCATTTGTATGCTGTTCAACCTAAATGAATAAGCAGTTCCAAGAGGTAAATTTTATAAATTTCATTTCCTCTAAATTGTGCTATATCACCCATGACTACCTTGTTCCACAGGCTCTAGATAAATGGGTACAAAAGAGGCGTGATAATTGTGTTCACACTGTCTCTATTTTATCTGGTTTGGTGGAGTACAAAGAAAAAAAAAAGTGGAGAAAGTGTCCCATAGAATAGAATTGTTTATTAGTCAGCCAAAGGGATGGTGATGCAAAAACCAGAAATCTTTTGGCTTTTATAAAAGGGTATTTATTTGGGGTAGAAGCTTACAGTTACCAGGCCATAAAGTATAAGCTACTTCCCTCACCAAATTCTATTGCCATGTGTTGGAGCAAGATGGCTGCTGAGGTCTGCAAGGTTTCAAACTTCCTCTTCCTCTTAAAGATCCATGGTTCCAGTTTCTTCCAACATTGGCTGTAGGCTGGGATAAGTCCCATCTCTCTCATGTGGCTCATTCTTCTCCAGGCTAAGCTACGCTGGTCTCTCCACATGGCCAGCTGTAGACTATCAGGTGAATGGCTCAACTCTGTTCCCTGGGCCTCTGCTGTGTCAGATGGAACCTTCTGGCTTTCCTCATGTATCTCTTTCTCCTGCATGTTTACTTCCTGTTATCCAGTATCAAAACTTCCACATCCCTTCTCTGAGGTGTGACTTCTCTGTGAGTTGCCCCCCACCCACCCACCAAGGAGACATGAACTCAGTGTCCTACTGATGTGGCCCAGTAAAAGCCTTAAACATTATTTAATGAAGTAAAAGTGAATCCTCTGAATCCAATCCAATCTAATATACCCAGAGGGAGGGACCAGTTCACGAACACAATCTAATATCTATTTTTGGAATTCATAAACAATATCAAACTGCTACAACTTGCAACAATGAAGTGGGAAGAACAGCTTTTGTATGTCCTTCTTTGGAGCTCATCTAGAACACCAGTCAGCACATGGTCATAGGTAGCTAGAATGGCCATGAGTAGTAGCAGTAGAATAACAAAGCCATTCAGTATACTCATACTGAGAAATGTCCTGACACACCAATTGCTATACAGATGGAATGTCCAAAAAATGGTAAATGAACTGAAACTATACAGTGTTTCCCTGTTCCCCATCTCCCACACCTCCCATAACCCCCCACATAAATATCTTTCATTAGTGTAGCACATCACCTGCAATGGATATACACATCCTGGGGCTTTGCCACTAAGCATGGACCATAGTTCTCATTGTAGACAACACTCTTTACCACACAGGTCTGCATGTCATATGCTGATGTAAAATGGCCTATATCTGTCATTGTAATGTCACTCAGGATAATTCCCAAGTACGAAAAAGCCCCTGTATTAAAACTGCTTATCCCTCTCCCTGCCCTGAAAGTGTCCAGTGGCCACTGGCTCCACCTCAATGTTGTGATTTCTTCCATTGCTTGAATCACAATATGTCTACAACACAATTCCAGTAAGTCCACTCTAGTCCATAGCTCTTCCCCCAATCCTGAGGAGTCTGGGGTGGTGATGACCACTCTACTTCCAAGTGAGAGGGGGCTTATGTCTCATGGATAAGATGAACGGGATTATCCTGCCTGCAGCTGCAGACTCTCTCCATTCCCTGGGATGGCCGTTGTCCATCATCATCTCCTCACCAGGGGACTAGGGCGAGTCCATTGAGCTGTATGGTAGGAGTTGCAGCTCCACCGAGATTCCTGGCATAGCTGGCACATGGGGAGGCCAAAGACTCCAGTGTCTGGAAGTACACCTACAAACTTCAGCACCACATATAGGTTTGAATAGAAGGGACTGATAGACCATGTGTAGGTAGGACTTATTTGAGTCTAACTCTCTCATCCTCAGGAGCACAGATTCCAAAGTATAGCCCACGGATAAGGCATCAATCTCTGGAGCTATCCCCTCTTATATAGGACCTGAGTGTCTCCAGAGCCCTCAGGAGCCCCTCTGTGTTGGGTGATATCCATTTTGGTATTCTATGAGATCCTACTGAGGTGTGCATAAACGTTACCTCTGGGATGACTTCCCAACCCTCTTTGAAGTCTCTAAGCCATGTGAATTCATTTATCTTTAAATTTCCCCCCTTTTATTCAAGGTCTTTTTCTAGATGTATTGACAGTTGGCACTTGTATTAATCCCTCATTGCCAGGGAGGCTCATCCCTGGGAGTCAAGTCCCATGCTGGGTAAAGGTATTGCATTCATATGCTGAGATTGGATTAGAAAGAGGCCACATTTGAACAAGGAGGCTCTCAGGTGGCCAGCCTAAGTCTCAATTAGAAGAACAAAGACTCTTAAGGCTAGTCATCAATAACAAAAACCCGTTAGTGGACCATCCTCCTTTGCTAGACACTGCCCCTGCACTCAATGGAATGTTGCTGCTCCCCTGGAGAATGTGACAGAGCTCTCCAGGCTGGGAATTCATTATTCTCTCATTTATTGAGTGATTCTCCACCCACTGTGACCATGACCCACCACTTGATCATTTGAACAATTTTATATATCATTCATGTATATTGAGGTGAAATTCCTCCCATGAAACCCCCATATCTGACACCCCCAACCAATGATCCTCTCCTGCCCCTGTTGTAACCCTTCTGTGACCTAAACATTCCTTGAAAATGAAGCCCATATAATAGCCAAATAAAATAGAAAAAAGAAATAATAATAAGTTAAAATATGAGACAAAATAAATGAAACTTAAAAAAAAACACTAAAAATAAAATTAAATTAAAGGATTGGGATATTTAAAAAATGGAAAAAACAAACAAACAAAAAACATTTTTCCTCTTATCACTGTATTATCGGGTGTCCAGACTGTACCGTGGCACCTTCCCCTTCCCACTCCCCAGTGTCTCCCAAATTTTCATTTAATTTTCAAATAATTAATTTTCAGCAAAGTCACACTCAGAATACTAGAGACTCCATATACCCAGCCTCCTCTCCCTTTTCTCACCACATATTAAAACCTTTTTGTATGTGGATGGTGGCATTGTTATAACTGTTATACAGAGAGTGAAATATAGCTACTGAACATTGTCAATGGTTTACAGTATAGTTACAATTTAGATGGTATAGTTTAATAATTTTTGATGATATTTACCATGTCCTGTGTCCATCACTGTAACGTAATGAAAAACATTTCCACTGACCACTGAATACTTCCTCTTTGATCTTTTCTGTTCCTTCCTCCCCATCCCCTGGGGCATATGACACCCCCCTGTCTTGACTCATTGGATGACAAGATTCATAGTTATATGCAACAAGAGGTCTTGACACGCTGATTTTCCTCTCCTATTAGGATCTACCCTTATGCCTAAGAGACACCCACCTTTCTGTTTCTGGGTGAATAGGTCTTCCCAAAGATGGGGTTCCATCTCCTTCCCACTCACTGTGTGGGTCTCCACTCCACAACACAACACATTATGACAGAATGAACACTCACACAATCCCCAGAAGCCTACTTCAGATGTGCCCCGTCCTGAATGCCCCCCCCCAACCTACACCCTAAACCAGTGATACTAACTTGTCATATTTCCATAAGAGATTTCCCACACCTGCACTTTCAACCTCATACCCACAAATCCCTTTTTCGCCTGGTCCCTCTCCCATTTTTCCTCCCAGTTTCCTGGGTATTCTAACTCACCTTTCCTAATCTACCTTCAATATGCAACTATTGTCTATCACTTTACCATAGAACATGTCCATATGGGGGATGGCTCACAGCCTCTTCCCTTTCTCTCTCTTGTTAACCTATCTTTCAGACAATGGTTCTCAGAGACTGCTCACTTTCCTCAATTCAAATCAGTGAGGTCATGTAATGTTCATCCTTCAATGCATGGCTTGCTTCACTCAACATAAGGTCTTCAAGATTCATCCATGTTATTCCTTGTGTTAGCATTTTATTCCTTCTTACAACTGAGTAATATTCCATTGTATGTATGTACCACATTTTGTTTATCCATTCATCTGTTGATGGACACCGGGGCTGATTCCAACTTTTGGCAATTGTGAACAATGTCGCTATGAACATTGGTGTGCATATATCTGTTCTTTTCTTTGCTTTCAGTTCTTCTGGGTTTATACCCAGCAGTTGAATAGCAGAATCATATGGAAGATCTATTGTTAGTTTTCTGAGGAATCGCCAAAGAGTCCTCCTCAGTGGCTGGACAATTCCACAATCCCACCAGCAGTGGTGAGGGTTCCTATTCCTCCACATCATATCCAACACTTATAGTGTGCTATTTTTCCAATAGCTGTCATTCTGATGGGTGTAAGGTGGTATCTCATTGTAGTTTTGATTTGCATTTCCCTAGTAGCTAGCAATGTCAAGCATTTTTTCATGTGCTTTTTAGCCATTTGTATTTCTTCCTTGGAGAAGTGTCTTTTCAGGT
>JAKSZT010039109.1:0-18595 GCA_026826555.1 Tolypeutes matacus | reverse complement strand
TCCTTCCTTCCTTCCTTCCTTCCTTCCTTCCTTTCTTCCTTCCCTCCCTCCCTCCCTCCCTCCCTCTCTTTCTCTTTTAACCTCTCTCTCTTTCTCTCTCTCTCTTTCTTATTATCAAATTTGAGCTATAATATTATTGTGAATAAAATTACCATGAGATTCCTGAACAAAATTTTTGTGGGCATATAAAATTAAATGTCTTGGGTATATACCTAAAAATCAATTGATGCAATATAGTTAAGTTAGAAATATGTTTAGTTTTAATAGAAGCTTACAAATTGTTTTCTGAATTGGTTCTAATATTTTAGATTCCAATGAAAATTATTGGGAATGTATTGGTGCCTAAGTGCTGATGATAAAGCTGTAAAATACTATAACACATGGTTCTATATTCACAGCTAGATATGGCATTATACAATTAAAATTAAATCAGTGTTCCAGTTGTGCATGAGCAATGATATTGGAAGGAAATATTTTAGAGTTTCATTGACAGTGTCTTAGTATCCATTATAATAATGACAATTTGAAATGCCCAGTTGAATCCCTCATTCTTGGTTCAAATAAAATGTCTGTTTTTCCATCAATATTTTAATTTAGTCTGTAATATTCATATAAATCCATCACCTAAGAATACAGTTAAGTTTTTTTTCTAAATTATTTTATATTTATGCAGTTGCTTAACTGTGTCACATACTGCTTAATTCATTAATAACTTTCTTTTCTGTGACTGTACCACATATTTACATACACCTTTTCAGAAATATTGGTTTATTTATATAATGCTCCTATTATATATGCTTTGGTTATGTATAGTGTTACTGTAGTCCCTTTTTCCCATGACAAAATTTATATTGGGTATAAAATTATGACTAGACTTAATGTTTCATATGAGAGGAATATTTTCATGGTTACAGAAAAATATCAATTACTTCAGTAATGGTTGCAACAGTTAAATTTCTCAAGAGGATTAAATGATACCTTGTTGACTGACAGCTCTATAATTCAGTACTGTTAAAGCAATTTCAATGTTTGACAACTAAAATTTTCTAAAGTATTATTTTACTTGGCACTGTTTCTTCATATGAAGTTCTTATAGGTGTGAATAATTTGTCTCATATAAAATGCTCTTTCACACAAGATTGCAAATTTATATAACACTCTGTATCAATGTGCTGCAAACATTGGCACAGGAAACAATGAAGCTTCTCCCATCCTTCTCCCCTGCCAGGGGTAGGGACAGTACCACAGCCATGTCCAGCAATCCAAGATGTGTAGGCCAAGACCATCTGTAGTTGCCCAGAAAAACTCATGAAGCAGCATGCTGCTTCCTCCCCTACTGATAGAGTGATTGACTGGTGTGGGCAGCAAAGACATATGGATTAAAAATGACCATAATTGTATAGGCAGACTAATATAACACCAGTGCCCCTCCTCCCCCACCAGGGGTGGGGATGGATCCTCCAGAATGTATAACAATATAATCCCTGTGGGCCAAAAGCACCTGCATTTTCACTTCAAGGTGGAGTGAATACTGTGTCTCTTACCATTTATGTGACTAGATGGAACTAGAGGCACCCCCCCCAAAAGTCTGGGTGATTTAAAACCACCTGAAATTGCCCAGAGAGGAAACACAGCTTGCTTCCTACCTTATTGGAGGCAGGAAGGAGCCACAGATGTCAGACTATATAGTCCAAGTGCCTTCAGGTGCCCAGAGAGGCTGACAAACATGGACCCCTCCTATCTTAATGGGGTTAGGGTGGAGTCATAGGCACCCAACAGTCTGGTCCATGAAGATTGAGAGCACCTGCAGTAGCCCAGAGAAACTGTGGAGCATCACTGCCCTCCTATCCTATGGGGGGTGGGGCTGAGATGGAGGCACAGGTGCTCAACAAACCAGTCTGTGTGGACTGAAAGTGCCTGCAGTCAACCAGAGAGGCTGGGGAATCACCACTCCCTTCTTGTTCTGTCAGGAATGGGGGTTAACACCCAGGCACACACCAGTCCAACATATGCAGTCCAAATTGTCTGCAGTTGCCCAGAGAGGCTGAGGAAACACCAGTCCCTTTGTTTTAAAGGGGAATGGAGATGAAGCCCCAGGTGCTCAACAAACCGATCCATGTGGGCTGAAAGTTCTGAAGTACTCAAAGAGAATTAGGAAAAAAACAGCTCCCCTCCTATCCTATTGGGATATGGGGATGGAGCACCAGGTGTCTGACTATCCAGTCAGTGCTGGCTGAAAACACTTTCAGTTGCCTGGAGGGGCTGTTGCAGGTCACCCTGCTTCCTTCTTGCTGGAGATGGGGCTGGAGCCTAGGCCAGAGCTGCTTTCTGATCTGGGTGGAAAGATGCCAAGGATACCATCACTGTGATTTCAATCAACCCCACCTCCCCTCATGTGGAAGGCAGAATTAAATGGCAGATATTGCCTCTTTCACAACTTAGACAGGTTCAAATTTTAGCTGTTCTTAGGATTATACTTTGGTCAACCAAGTTTACTAATCAGTAGTTAAAGTCAGTGTCCAACCATCTCTTTCTCCTCCAATTTTGGGAAATAGAGCTACCAAATTCATCCACAGAATGGCTCCTGAGGAAGCTTGTGAGCCAGCACAGGATTGGCACTGGATTCCATGGGGTGGAGAGCTCTACTCATGAATCTTCATTGCAAATGGGCAGTCTCTTCCTTCCATTAATTCAAGATTATTGCAGTATACTTGTCTGGTCTCCTGGGAACCCCGCACAGGTGCTTTAGATAGGTCTGTGGGATTACTAACTGCCCTGGTTAGTATGATGAGCTAAATGTTAGATCTCTTCGTCTGCCACCATCTTGCCCCTCCCCTCCACTGAATCTTGATGATCTGTTTTGTATTTCTCTTATATGTAAAGTTCAAAGAAGCCTATGTATCCATCTTATTCATTCCCATGCTTAGCATTTTCCAGGAACTTATTGGTAATTGATAAATAAGTATAAATTAATTAATACCAGTATAACTTAGCAAATCAGTTTCCTCTGCAAATTAAATTACAATTCAAAATTTAATATTGATAAGAGTTATGCAAAGTTAAACACTAAATCTCTGCTTTGGGTTATTTTTATATGAGCACAATATTTTTATTGCCCTTGTGCATCAGTTTTCTATATTATTAAAAGTGAAATAGATTTGAAACAAACAGCTATCACTGAGGTCTAAATATATCTTAAGGAAAATCAACTGCCTTATAGATTCAGCTACATATCATAACCCATAATATATTTATTGTAATTTGCAACATTATAATTTCCACTAGGGTTAAATTTTATTTTAAAGAAAATAAAATTATATTTGGTTAATTGATGTTTGATATATGGATTACATAAGTGTAATATCTGCATCTTCTAAAAGGCTGGGTTTAGGTAAAGGCATTCTTAGATATGACATTACAAAGGCAATAAACAAATAAACAACAGATTTATTGAACTTCATTAAAACTGAAAATATTCATCAAAGAATACTTTCAAGAACGTAAATGATAACCAGTAGAAAGTAGTTACAAGCCTTATAACAGCTTAAAATTTGGAATATAGAAACATGATTGCAATGTTACAACACAAAGAAAACAATATAAATGCAAAATGGGCAGACAAAATTGGAAACTGGGAAAAAATTGGAAACAATCCAAGTGTTCTCCATCAAATGAAATAGGTAAACAAAGTGGATTACATAGACAAAATGTAACAACATTCAGCAATAAGAATGAAAGCCTGAGAGATGCTGCAACTTGGAATAACTTTGGAAACATTGTAGTCACTTAAATAAACAAGACAAAAAAGGATAAAGTTTTTATGGTGCCAATATGACATGTAAAAATAACACATCCACAGATATAGGAAGTAACTTAGAAGTACCATGATATGAGAACTAAGGAGGAGAGGGTATGTAAATTATTGGATAGAGTATGAATAAATAAAATTCCAGGAAAATGGCTTCAATCTTAATAGGCATTGCTCAGCAATTTCACAAAAAAATGCAGGCAAAATCCTACCTGAGTGAGTTGTTTGGGAAATCTGAAGAGCAGGAGGCTACAGGGCATCATTCTGGAGGGAACTTGAGAAAGAGATTAAGAGCACAATGGAACACCTTGAGTTGCTTGTCTCTGTGACTGGAAACAGTGGCCAGATAAGCCCCACACTCAAGGCAAATAGCCTCCATGGATGCTCTGGCTCTCACCAGCCAGCTGAGTGGGAGGGAGCATTCTCTGGAAGGAAGAGTGGACTGGCAAAGGGTGGAGAGTAGTTTCCTTTCTGCGGGTTTGGTCACCTGAGTCCCCTTTGAGTTTTGGGGAGGATCCCAGCCAGCACTGTGTTGGCCCCAGGGAGAAAGTGGTGGGGAAAATCTGCTCAGGCAGCTTGTTGTACCCAGCCACCCTGGGAGAGAGGAACTTGGTCAGGAAGGGGCAGAGCAGGCACCTAACTAGCCCAACCCATGGAAATCGCAAGAAGTCCAATTTGCTTAAGGGAAATGTGGGCTGGAAGAGCCTGGTAAGCTTTCAAAAGCCCATCTAGTTTATGGAGCTGCTGTAGTTCAGTAAAGTATTTCCTGCCTTGCATGTAGGAGGTCACTGGTTTGAGTCCCTTTACCACCTAAGAGAAGGAATCCAGGGAGTCATAAGACACACAGCACATTATGATTGGGAACTTATAGACGGAGTTTCTGTTGCTTTGTTTTATGGCTTTTTGGATTTTTCTTTCTTTCTACATTATTTCATTCAATAAAACTAAATACATCATCTGCAGTGGGCAACCTGCAGGGTGATTAATTGATGACCACCAGCAGCTTGAGAAAGTCCCTAGGGGTGTAAGAGGGAAGGCCGTTTATCCTGGGTTGTTTCTTTGGTGATGTTTTGTTTCTTGTTTTTGCCCTTTTTTGTTTCCTTTTTCTCTTTTACTTATATTTTCAACCTACTCTATTTCTCTTCTTCCCTTCATTTTTCTGTCTTCTAACTTCTGTTGTTTTTCTTCCATTCCACTAATCCTTGTTCAGTCTTCATTTTCTCTATATATTTTACTTTCTTTCTTTCTATTCTCTTCTCATCTGCCGAGATTTTTAATTCATTCTATTTTTTCTCTTCATTTTGTTTTTTGTTTTATTTTCTTCTACTCATCTATCCAGGCTTTTAATTCATTCTATTTTTTTCCTCTACTTTGTTTCTTATTTTATTTTTTTTTTCTTTTACCCCTCATTTTATTCTTACTCCATTGATTTTTTTATGATTTTTTACTCATATTATTAGATTCCTAGCTCTTCAATTGTTCCTCTTCTATCTTTTTTGTATTATTATTACTATTATTCTTTTCTCTTCTTATCTCTTTCCTTTTCTCTGGTCCTAATATTTTTTTCAAAGGAACAAATACAACTGAAAGAATATTAAATAAGAGGAACCAAGTATCAAAAATTAAACTTATCACACATAAAGAAACAACAAAATAAAAACCTAGAGTCGAAGGAGAAGCTAACCAACCAAATAAGCCCATCAAGATAAACAGATGCCTTGACACCGACAAATAATTGCAACTTGTACTAACAAAGAGGAAGACATGGCCCAGTCTAATAAGCAAACTTAGAAACAGGAGGAGATAGAATGTAGAACAACTAATCAAGGATATACAAACGAGTATCATGAATGAAAATAAGTAAAATGAAGAAAGAGTTAAATGATATTAAGAAAACACTGGGGGAACATACTCAAGTAATTGTAGACATACTTAAAAAGATAATAGACCCGATGGTTATAAATGGCACAATGCAAGTAATCAAAAATACACTGGAAACACATCACAGAAGATTTAAACAGGCAGAGAAAGAATCAGCAAAGTGGAAGACAATACAGTTAAAATCAGACAGATAATAGAACAGATGAATAAAAAGATAGAAAAAATCCAGCAGGGACTTAGGGAATTGAATGACAACATGAACCACACAAACATATGCATTGTAGGCATCCCTGAAGGAGAAGAGAAGGGAAAGGGGACAGAAGAAGTATTAGAGCAAATATCTGAAAATTTCCCAAGTCTTTTGAGGCACATGGAGGTACGTGTCCAAGAAGTAAAACACACCCCAAACAGTATAAATCCAAAACAGGCTTACCCCAAGATATATACTTGTAAAATTGACCATTGCACAAGGCAAAGAGGGATAGCTAAAAAACAACAAGAGAAAAGAGATCCACCACATACAAGGGAAACTCTTTAAGGTTAAGGGCTGATTTCTCCTCTGAAGCCATGGAGGAAAGAAGGCAATGGTATAATATAGTTAAGGTGATAAAAGAAAAAAAAAAAAATTCCAGCCCAGAATTCTGTATCCAGCAAAGCTGGCATTTAAAAATTAGAGACAGTAAAAAATATTCTCAGATAAACAGAAGTTAAGAGAGTTTCTCAATAAGAAACCTGCTCTTCCATAAATACTAAAAAGAGAAATAAAAACAACATGTGGTATACATGAATCTAAAGAAACTATGGATAATTTAAGTAATTCTTGACAGTAATAAAATTGAATATTAATGGATTAAACTCTGCAATCAAGAGACACAGATTTGAAGAATGGATAAGGAAATATGACCTATCTAAATGCTGTCTACAAGAAATTCACCTTAGATCCAGGGATGCAAGCTAGCTGAATGGTTGGAAAACAATTTTACATGCAAACAATAATCAGAAAATAACAAAGCAGCTCTACTAATATCAGTCAAAATAGACTTTAAATGAAAAACTATTGTAGGAGACAAAGAAAGACAGTATATCCTTAAAGGAGTAATGTATCAAGAAGAAAGAACAATCATAAACATTATGCATCTAACAAGGGCACTTCAAAATACATGAGGCAAGCACTGGAAAAATTAAGTGGAGAAATAGATGCCTCTCCAACTACAGTGGGGGACTTTAATATGCCATTATCACCATTAGACAGAACATCTCAAATAGGGTCAAAAAAGAAACAGAGACCAGGTATAAAGTGTTCGAAGACTTAGATTTAATAGACAAATAAAGAATATTACACCCAAATAGAGCGGGATTTACATTTCTTTTGAGTGCACATGGATCATTCTCCAGGATAGACCACATGCTAGGCCACAGAACAACTCTCAGTGAATTCAGAAAGATTGAAATTATACAGAGTAATTTCTCTGACCACAGTGGAATGAAGATGGAAATCAGTAAGGGGCAGAAAAGCAGATTAGGTACAAAGATATGGAACATAAACAACACACTCTTATTCAATCAGTATATCAAGAAGGAAATTGCAAAATTGATCAGTAACAACATTGAAACAAATGAAAATGACAACACAGTGTAACAAAACCAATGGGATGAAACAAAATCAGTGCTGAGAGGGAAATTCATAGTGATAAATGCCTACATTAAAAAAGAAGAAAGCAAAAATCAAAGACCTAACTGCACACCTGGAGAAAATAGAAAAAGAAAACAAACGAACCCCAAATCAAGTAGATTGAAGGAAATAAAGATTAGAACAGAGCTAAATGAAATTGAAAATAAGAAAGCACTAGAAAAAAATAAAACCAAAAGCTGGTTATTTGATGATAATAAAATGGACAAACCCTTAACTAGAGTAACAAAGAAAAAATAAGAGAAGATGCATATACTTAAAATAAGAAACAAGGAAGGGAATATCACCACTGACCCCACAGAAGTAAAGATTATCATAAGAGGATACTTTGAAAAATTGTATTCCAAAAAGATGGATAATTTAGAGTAAATACACAAATTCCTAGAAACACACAAGCAGCCTACATTGACAAAAGAAGAAATTGATGAGCTCAACAGACAAATCAAAAGTAATGAAATTGAATTATTCATCAAAAACCTCCCAACTAAGAAGATCCCAGAATCAGACGGCTTCACAGGTGAATTCTAACAAACATTCTAGAAAGAACTAACACAAACTCTACTTAAATGCTTCCAAAAACTAGAAGTGGAGGGAACATTGCCTAAATCATGCCAACATCACCCAAATACCAAAGACAAAGATGCCACAAGAAAGGAAAAGTATAGACCAATCTCCCTAATAAAATAAGATGCTAAATTCCTCAACAAAATACTTGCTAATCATATTCAACAACACATCAAACGAATTTTACTCCATGACCAAGCCATTTTCAATCATTGTATGCAAGGATGGTTCAACATAAGAAAATCAAAGTAATACACCAAATAAACAGATTGAAAGAAAAAAAAATCACTTGATCATCTCTATAGATATAGAAAAAGCATTTGACAAAGCACAGAACCCTGTCTGATAAGAACTCTTCAAAATATTGGAATAGAAGGAACCTTCTTCAACATGATAAGGTATTTATATGAAAAGCCCACTACTAACATCATATTCAAGTGTGAAATCCTGAAAGCTTTCCTTCTAAGATCTGGGACAAGACAAGGATATCCACTGTCACCGGTATTTTTTTAACATTGTTTTAGAAGTAATTGCTTATCCACTTAGTCAAGAAAAAGATATAAAAAGGCATGCAAATGGAAAGGAAAATCTAAAAAATTCACTATTTGCAGATGAGTTGATCCTATAGACAGAAATCCCTGAGAAATCAACAACAAAGCTTCTAGATATTCAAAATGACTTCATTAAGGAGGCAGGTTATAAGATCAGTTTGCAAAAATTAGTAGCAGCTCTATACACCAATAATAAACAAACTTAGAGGAAAATCAGGAACAAAATCTTACTTACAATAGTTACTAAAAGAATCAAATTCCTAGGAATAAATTTAACAAAAGATGTAAATGACTTGTATGCAGAAAACTACAGAAAACTACACTGTTAAAGGAAATCAAAGAAGACCTAATAAATGGAAGGATATTCCCTGTTCATGGATAGGAAGACTAAACATCATTCATATGTCTATCCTACCCAGACTAATTTACAAATTTAATGCAATCCTAATAAAAATTACCACAGCATTTTTTACTGAATTGGAAAAGCTAATTATGAAATTTATTTTGACGGACAAGAGGCCCCAAGAGAAATGGAATTGGAGGACTCAAACTACCTGACTTTAAAATATCCTACAAAGCTACAGTGATCAAAATTGCATGGTATTGGCACAAGGAGAGACATGCTGACCAAAGGAACCAAATTGACACTTGTGATATAGATCTTCACATATACAGTCAACTAATATTTGACAAGGTCACCAACTCCATTCAACTGGGAGAGATTTGCCTCTTAAACAAATGGTGCTTGGAAACTGGGATAGTCATACACAAAATAATGAGAGGAACACCATCTCACACTATATACAAATATTAACCTAAGATGGTTCACAGGTCTAAATATAAGAGCCAAGACCATAAAGCTCCTGGAAGATATATAGGGAAGCATCTACAAGATCTTGTATTAGGTAATTGCTTCATGAAATTTACATGCAAAGTATGAGAAATGAAAGAAAAATTGATAAATGGGACCTCCACAAAACTAAAAACAATTGCACATCAAAAGAGTTTGGCAAGAAAGTGAAAAATCAGCCTACTCAATGGGAGAATTTTTGGTAACCATATATCTGAGAGGGGTCTAATATCCAGCATATATAAAGAAATCATTCACCTCAAAAAGAGAGACAAAGCATCCTTTTAAAAATGGGGTAATGATTTTAATAGAGACTTCTACAAAGAAGAAATACAAGTGGCCAGAAAGCACATGAAAAGGTGCTCAACATCACTAGTTATTAGGGAAAGTCAAATCAAAACTGCAATGTGATACCATCTTACACACATTAGGCTGGCAGCTATTAAAATACAAGACTACAAGTGTTGGACTGGATGTGGAGGAATGGGCACTCTTATCCACTGCTGGTAGAAATGTAGACTGGTGAATCCATTAGGGAGGACAGTTTGGTAGTTCCTCAGAAAACTAAATTAGACAACTGCCATATGACCCAGCAATTCCACACCTGGGTATATACCTAGAAGAATTTAAAGCAGGGATACAAACAGATATATGCTCACTAATGTTTATAGCTGCATTATTCATTATTGCCAAAAGTTGGAAACAACCCAACTGTCCATTAACAGATGAATGGATAAACAAATTGTGGTATGTACATACAATGGAATATTATTCAGCTGTAAGGAATGTAGTATTAACACATGGGATAACATGGATGAATCTTGAAGACCTTACGTTGAGTGAAGCAAGCCAAGCACTGAAGGACAAACATTACATTACTTCAATGACACTAATTAAGCAAATTGAGCAGACTAACAGAACTAGAGTTTGGAATATAGGTATATAGGACACAGAGAGGGAGAAGAAGCTTGTGAGCCAATGCCCATTTGGGGAAAATCTGTGATAAAGTGGAAGGGCATAGTTGTACAGTGGATGGGCATGACAGTGGTGCAGTGATGTTACTGGGTTGGGCGGTACTGATTTGTGAGTGGGTAGGGTTTGGAGGGTGAGTTGGACTGTCCCTGGAAATGAGGAGAGGGTTGGGGAGATCACAGGTGAACTCTGGACATTTTTGGGTATGTGGTTGAAACTACAAATTTGGGAATGTTCTTTTGGGAAATTTGACAGGGGAGGGTTACTGGTTTAGGATTTTGGAGTGGAAGGCACATGGGAAAGGGTGCACCTGGAGAAGGTTTCTAGGAAGTGTGTGAGTATTCATCTTGTCATAGTGTGTTGTATCAGTGGGTGGCACCCACATAGTGAGAGGGAAGGTGTTAGAGTCCTATACTTTGGAGACCTGCTATGTTCACAGATAGAGGGATGGGAGTCTCTTGAGAGCATAAGCGATGCTTAACAACAAGCCTTCAGTGTTGTTGCTAGTAACTATCAATCTTATTCTTCAAGGAGTGAAGATTGATGGTTGCTGTGGATCCCAAAGGGAGAGGTAGGGAGGAATAGAATAGATGGAACATGGGGAATTTTGGGTGTGATGGAATAGTTCTACATGATCTTGCAATGATGGATATAGGCCATGGTAAATTTCACCAAGATTTATAACAGTGTATGGGTCCAAAATATAAACCATAATGTAAATCATTGGTTATAGATAGTAGCATTGTTTCAATATTTATATATTAATTTTAACAAATATACTATCTGCATGTAAAATGTTATTAATAGGTGAAAGGGGAAAAGGGGGAAGATGTTCAGTAAATGGGAATCCCCTATATTCTGTACATAATTTTTCTGTAACCTAACATTTCTTTGAAGCCAAAATTAAAAAAATAAAACACTGGGGGAATAAACAGAAGAAAGTGTCACTGTACATACAAGATAACAGATCTTACAGTGATTAAAGATATAATGTCAATTTTTAAATTTTATGTTTTAATTTGTATTATTGCATTACATTTTTTTCTATTTTATTTGTTATTTTTAAAACTATCATTATTTCATTTTTAAATTAATTGTATTTGGTTATTTTGTTGGCTTCATTTTTTAATTAGTTTTAGATCACAGAACGGTAACAACTGTGGCATGGGAGGATCATTGGTGCAGGGTGTCAGTGATAAGGGATTCATGGGAGGAGTTTAACCACAGGCATACCTATAAGACATACACTTGTGTTCAAGTGTTCATGGGGCGTTGTCACTGTGGATGGAGATTCACACAATAAATGAAATAATATTTAATTCCCGTTCTGAGATGCTCTGCCACATTCTCCAATGGAATAGCAAGTACCCCCTGACTATGGGGGCAGTGACTAGTGAAAGAGGATGGACCAATGATGCACCCATGATATTGATGACTGTACTTATGAGCCTATAGTTTTGAAATTGAAACTTAGCCTATATTATAGGGTGCTTAAGGGTTACCACCTGAGAGCCTCCTTGTTGTTCAAATGTGGTCCCTCTTGAAGCTGAACTCAGTATATAAATGCATTACCTTTCCCTCCAACATGGGACATGACTCCTGGGGATGAGCCTCCCTGGCATTGTGGAATTACTACCAAGGGCCAACTAACTATGCAACTGTAAAAAGACCTTGACAAAAGGGGGAAAGGACAAACACAAATTAGGTTAAAAGATTTCAAAGTGAGTCAGGAGGTCATTTCAGAGGTTATGTTTATGGATGTCTCAGCAGGATCTCATTGACTGCCAAAGTAATTGCCTTAAATAACCAGGCTCCTGCAGGCTCTGGAGACATCAAGACACTGTAGTCAGGGCAGACAATGCAGCAGTTTGGCACCCTGCCAGTGAGCCCTACTTTGCAATTAATGCTCCCCAGTGTGACAGAGTTGGACTAAGTTCTGATTCCCCTACACATAGGTTTTCTGCCCCTCCTATTTGTACCTATAGCTAGTACTAGAGTTAGTAGGTATATTTCCAAGAGTCTTAAATCTTTGTGCTGTCCATGTGACAGCTGGTCCCTGAATATCAACAAAATTGTAATCCCTATTCTCCAGTTCACTGGACTCACCCAAGACATTTAACAAGAAGATGATGGACGGTGAACATCCCAAGGAACAGAGAGAGTCTACAACTGCAAACAAGATAGTCCCACCCATCTGTTCCATGGGATCTAAGCCCTCTTCCAATTAGAGGTGAAATGGGCATCACCACCCGTGAAACCTCAGGATTGGGGAATGAATGATGGACTAGAGTAGACTTACTGTTATTCTGGTATAGACTTACTGTGATTCTAGCAATGGAAGAGCTTTTATCATTGATGTGGAGGCAGTGGCCAACGGAGGTTCTGAGGGGAGAGAGGAAAACTCAATTGTAATTTGGGGGCATTTTCACAACATGGGCATTGTCCTGAATGACAAAACAATTACAGATACAGGCCATTATGTATCTTGTCATATCTTACAAAATTGTTTGGGAGAGAGTATAAACTACAATGGAAATGATAATCCATGCTTAGTGGTAATCCTCCAAAATATGTTCATCAGTGTCACAAATGTTATCACATTAATGAAGGATGTCATTAATGTAGGAGGGGTAGGGAGCAGGGCATATGGGAATCCCCTATATTATTTTATGCAACAGTTATGTAATGTAAGTAGCTTTAAAAAAAATTAAAATGTATATTGGGAAAATGGATTATCAAAACTTTGAGGCATGTCAATATTATTTCATTTTTATGTGGTTTGATGGGTCTTGGGATGTTCTATTTTTATCAGCTTGGAAAATTATATTTATATGAATAGTTTTGCTAAATAATAATTCATGAAATATGTTAAACTTTTAAACTACTGCTTTTTAAACCTAGGAAACCATACACAAGTTTATTTTGTATGAAAATTTTACGAAGTAGAAAATAATAAAATCTTTAAATTATCTAGTTAAATCTGTCATATGTAATGCACAGAATAAATTAGAAAATGCAATTTGTGTAAAATAATAAAAGGTGTAAGTTTACAATATCTTGCCTTAGTTTACAATAGTAATCTGTTCTTTTATATTGTCCACTTATTCATTCAAACTCAGCATATTATTCATACCTATTTAAATTATTGATTTGATAATGCTAATATATCTGTCACATTGGTAGTGCTTCTGCTCTTTACACTGTATCTGCAAACTGTGCTTTTGCTATCTGAATATCTTTTTTTTTTTGAAAGCCAGACTTGATATACCTAATAAAAGACAATGAAGTAAATAGGCCACAAGTGTTGTCAGTTTCTTGGCTGCTATGACAAATACCACAGTCTGTTGCATTAACAACAGGAATTTCTTGGCTCAAGGATTCAGAGGATAGAAGGCTTGGCTACTCTCATACTTGATAGCAATCCCTGGGTCCCTTGATTTCCCATCACATGTCAAAGTCCTCTCTTTTCTCTTCCAGTACTTATTCACTTCTACCATACTCTCCAAAGTAGGTTCTCTATATGAAGTTTCATTCCTGTATAGAATGGGACACAATTTAACTAAAAATAACAACTTGAAAAGGTTCTATTTAAACACTCATAGTAATGTATTATCATTAAGAACATGTTCTGTTTTGTTTTCTTTCTCTTCCTAAGGTACATAATTCATACTTCCACTGCCCAAGCTCTGGACCCCAGAAAGACATTTTTCTAATCCATCATATCTCAAAATCATTAATTCATCCAAGAAAAAACTGTGAATCCAATATCTAACCAAAATTAGTTACACTTGTGCCCCATCCTGGAAAGGAATTTGTCTCCATATTATGGACTGTTGTAATGTAGAAATAAAATTATTTCCTTCCAAAATACAGTGATGATAGGCATAAGATAAATGTCCCTATTTCAGAAGGGAAAAATTGGGAGGAAAACAGGGGTTAAATGTCACAGGTCCATTTGAGTGCAAGGTCTAAGAGACTTCTAATCAATAAATTGCTCTCTTTGCTTCATGGAGAAGCACCCACTTGTATTCTAAACACTTGTGCAGTCTCCCAGAAGATAAGAGTATAGGTCTCAACCTCTAAAATAATCAGAATCATGGTCACAATCTGACTGAATGCAAGGGTATAGGAAGCATCATACTGGATCATTGGAGTTGTGCTCTTCTCCCTTTATATTGGGGTTCAACTACCAACTACTCCAAGATCCAGGTGAAATGACCTGTCCCCATCAAGCACAGGGGTTACTGGCTGTTTCCACACAAATAGGTGGGTATTCCCTCTTAGCAGGAGAGGTACTTCCTGGTCCGGTCCTCTTAATCAATGTTTTTGTTCTTTAAGTCCTTCTGCCCTCTGTTTATCTGTTGTCTGTCCCTTTCAGTCCAAGTTGGTAGTATGCTTCTGTTCATACCAGGTTTGTAAAATTCAATTTCAGGTTTTTATGTAGTTAAAGGGGGTCCAAACAACACTTAAAAGAACTTTTCACAACACCTTCATTGATAACTGCACTTTAAATCCTGTCTTTAACTGAAATAGCTGGCTAGATCCATGTTCAGACACTTTCTTTAATAAATTTTGGTTCATTTAAATCATCATATGTAACCCAGTTCTCTGGGAATCACTTCCTGAAATCCCAATAGTGTTCCTGATAGAGAAATTTCTGGTTTTACTCTCAGATTGCATTATCTGGATAAGATGCTATTTTCAAAATCAATAATTTCTACTTCCTTCATGCTTAATAGATTAATTCTCATCTTATCCCTTTCCTTTAGCATTTTTCTATTTGATTCCCTAGAAATAAGGCTTCATCATCCACAAATAACTTGGAAATGTCTTAAGTTAAATGACTAAGTTCATTGCTTAGAAGTTCCAAGTTCAATCCAACAACCAGACACAATTTTATTAAGTTGTCTACTAATTTATAATAAAGATCACCTTCCATCCAGTTTATAATAACAAATTCATTATTTCCTTCTAAAATCCCATCAAAGGTACTGGTGTTATCCATAAACACAGCAATATTCTCTGCAATGCAATCTAGGACTTTTTCTTTGGGAACTCCATGTTCATCCAGTCTTTACTTATTCCCCAATTCCACAGCAAATTCCATCTTTTTATGTGTTTGTAATAATAACACCCACTTCCCAATATCAGAAAGTGTCTTAGTCTCCCAACTGTTATGACAAATACCATACCAAAAGGTCACTTAACAACAGGAATTTATTGACATGATTTCTCAGACTAGGTGTTGGCAGGGTTATGTGTGTCTGGCAATCCTTAGTTCCTTGACTTTCCTTTCATAATGAGATGACCTCTTCTTCCTATTCTGGATTCTGTAAGCTTCCTGCTTCTCATTCTGCCACATGACTTTCTCTTCATAATGCATCCAGGAATAAAATTAATGCCCAACGTCATTCAGTTTATTCATACCATATCTATAAATAACATCTTCTAAAGGTCCTATTTATATATAATGGGTTCATACCCACTGAAATGGCTTAAAATTAAGGATAACCCATAGAAGACATATATACATATTTTACATAGCTAGCAGTTAGGCTATGTTTACAGTTTGCTCTATCTGTAAGTTATTATAGGCTAGAATTTCCACTAGTTTCATTGGTTTGTGGTCCCCTATTTTCTTATATCAGTTCTAAGCCTTAAAATTATTTATTTTGTAACCAACTTTTATTACAAGGAGATGTATTTATATCTTCTGATGTGTATTAAGCATTCTTTAATCCTATGATTTGGTCTCTATCTTTTACTTAACTTGTTTCTCTGGAATGATGCCTTCACAATTCTTTCTTTGCTTTGTAAACTCCCTGCCCCCTAAAGTGAGATAAGAATTGTAGAGTAAGCTGTTCTTAGATATTTCCCTTTCCATTTATCAAAATATAGAGGGTGACTGATTTCAATATTTTCCCTCCCCAACATAAAAGGGCAGATGTGGCTGCAATTATATTTCCTTTCCAGCATGTCACTTATATTCTGAGAAAACATGTTTATTAAGCTCTGGTAAAAGTTTCCATTTAGTA
This sequence comes from Tolypeutes matacus, assembly GCA_026826555.1. Lineage (NCBI taxonomy): Eukaryota > Metazoa > Chordata > Mammalia > Cingulata > Chlamyphoridae > Tolypeutes > Tolypeutes matacus. The sequence goes on along the minus strand of JAKSZT010039109.1, from coordinate 2,244 downwards.
CAGTCCTTTTTAAGGAGGACAGGTCACTCTAAGCATATTTCAAAATATTTATTTTCCCTTCTCCATACTGGTGGTACAAGATGGAATTATCCCGTCTTCAGTGTAGGAAAATGGTGTGGCTATAAGAGATAAAACTCAAGAAGCTATGGTCCCAAACCCCCATATCTGAGTTCCTAGGAATCTTCAACTTTCAAGTTTGTCCACACTGAGCATTCACAAATTGGTCATCTAGAGTCCAAGCATTCCTGTGTGTACTGGCTGTAGCAGAATGCTTCTATTTCTTTACTTCTCCTCCAGTGCAGTAGTGCTTTCACTTTACCTGCCTCTATTCTTTTTTCAGGGTAGTAGTTTGTCCTGTGACCTCAATTCTCTCATAGATGTAAGAAGGGTTTTTGTTTGACATATTGTTCAGCATTTCTCTTTTTGGGCTGGGAATGATGATTCCAAGGATGTTTAAATGTTGTACCTTATACTGGTAGTCTGAATAATGCATTTTATTACCTAACACTTCAGAAATATTCACAAAGTGGATATTGTTCCAAACAATCCTAAAGAAATTATTATAACACAAAGCCTTTTAAATAATATAATATACTGAACAAATAAGCAGAATAAAGGACAAGTTTTCTTATGAACAGCATTTTAAGAAATCGAAATTGCAGTCATCCAAAAATGATTTTAAAATCTTTATAAAATACTCTAAAAAGAGTACTAACATTTACAATAATGGTTATATAAGTAATTAATTCAAAAGGATTTTGAAAAATAAATGGGATATCATCAAAGTGTAAATTAACTGATCCACTTTTAGCAAACAAAAATAAACAATAGGGAAATGCAATTTTTAGGCATTGATATTAAATTATATTACAGTTTTTAAATGTTTGCTAAATGTAAGGACAAGTGAAATTATTAAATAAACTGAAACGATGATGTTATTCACCAAAGAAACAATTTTACAGGTAAAATGTTTACACATATTTTAAATTATTTTAACTAATACTTATTAAACAATCTCTCTTATCAGAGTTATGCATTAAAGTTTCATTGCTTGAGAAAATTCCCGTAAGGCCAATTATCTTGAAATTAATGGCCTAGTATGTATTTGTTAAATCATAGAAGAAGAGATCAGCAATTCCAAATATTAGCAAATTATTGTAAAAATTAAGTAAAAGAATCAGTTGTTACTGCTGAGCAGCATTTCTATAGTTTTGTTTTTTTTCAATTAGTGAAGTTGTCAGCTTACAAAACGTAATATGTAGAAGTACGCTACATCATCCCTCCAGCAATACCTTACATTGTTGTGAAATTTTTATCACACTATATGAGAGAACAAACTTAGGGTCTTTCCACAAGTTCTGGCCCATAGTGTACACCTGGCATATTTTTTCCATACACCATTATAATTCATACTATATATAAGTATTGTACATTTGTTTTAGGTCATGAGAGACCATGCTCAAATTTGCGCTGTTAACCAGTCCATCTTCTACTACATGGTTCACTGTGTTACATAATCCCATGCTTTGTACATTCTATTCAAAGAGTACACTGAGTTACTGTCACTTTAAACACAGAGTTGTGCAGTCTTTGCCTCGGTAAAACTTTGAAACATTATTGTCTATTATTGTTTTTTAATTGCTCTTGTGAGGCAGTTCTGCCCAACAATTTCATTTTTTGAAAAATGCAAATTTTCATTGTTAAAAAAATAATTAGATGGATATTTAGACATGGAATTTCATACTGTAAAGCATAATGAAATTTGAATTGTAAGTTAAATATAATAGGAAAAAAATAACTAATGCAAATAAAATATGGAATTCTTAAATAAGTGGATTGATGAGATTTACGTACAATATTTATAAAATTCAAAAGTGAAAGTAGCATAAATTCAGATATCAAACAGATGATAATATTGAATTAAGAAAAAAATGGGCTTATTGTTTATTCAAAATAAGTGAAAATCAATCAGTAATATGTATATGCAAATTTGAAGACCTGAAATAATACATAGCGAGAAGTCATTATGAAAGAGTCTCAACAAAGAAAGTTACAAGGCATACACATAATTTTATTGGTATTTATTTAAATTACTATACGTTTATTACAATTCTAACAAGATTAGTTTTTAACATATAAAATTAATTTTAAAAAATCGGGGTAAAACTCTTTATCTTAAATTATGTTTTGAAGTGGATTTCATGCAAATAGTTGAATAAAAAGAATATTCTACAAATATATCTA
>JAKSZT010039099.1:0-11843 GCA_026826555.1 Tolypeutes matacus | reverse complement strand
TTAATTTATATCTTTGCAGCTGTCCTTGATTCCTTGAAAAAAAATTAACACCATAGAAAAGGAAAGATAGAAAAAGAGAAAAACAACAACAACAACAATAATAAAGGTAGATAGAAAAGGAACCATATAATGTCCAGGAAATAATAAGTAATATGAGTGAAAAATCATATAAGAATAAAAAGTGTGGGATAAAAATGAAACAAGAAATAAAATGAAATGAGAAAAAACATAGAATAAAATAAAATTCCCTAAAGATGAGAAGAGAAAAGAAAAAAAATGAAGACTAAACAAGAGAATGTAGAATAAAAGAAAAGCAATGGAAGAGGGAAAAATGAAAAAAATATTCTCTTATTAATGTTGATTCAAATATCCTGAAAAAGCACTAGACAATTGAATCTAACAATATGATAAAAAGTTTTGCATCATGACCAAATGAAGTTTATCACAGGAATACAATGTTTGTTCAACATACTAATACCAACCAAAGTAATGTGCTACATGGAATGAAGTGGGGGGGGAGACCATATCAATACACAGAAAAAGGCTTTCCACAAAATCCAGCTCCTTTACTAGATAAAAACACTCAGAAAAGTAGGAATATAAGGCAACTTTCTCAACAGCATAAAGGACATTTATGAAAAACACATAGCTAATGTCACATTTAAGAGTGAAAGATTAATAATTTATTCCGTAAGATCAGGAATGAGACATGGATCCTGAATTCATCACTTCTATTAAATCAATATCATACTGGAAATTCTTGTTAGAACAAGCAGGCAAGAAAAAGAAATAAAAGTAAATCAAATTAGAAAGGAAGAAATAAAATTATCTCTACTTAACAATAGAGGATCTATCAAGGGATGTGTTGATTTTTTTCAAGTAATGACACCTCACCCCAAAAAAGCAGCTGGAATCGGATTCAGCTCCTCATTAGTTTTACAATAATGCACTGTGGTGTTCCAAGATCTATTTTATGCAACAGCCAAAATAGGAGTAGAAAGTGCATGCATTATAAATCAACAGCCCTGATTTATAATGACTTTCAAGTCCTTGATGGTGAGTTTAATCTATACAATAGCTCCATGAATGTGGTATTGCATTTGATTTAAGATTTTGATTGGTATAGAGTTTGAGTGGCTTACACATTGCACTTCCTACCATAATAGCCCTCACTCTACAAACCTATAAGTCCCCCAATGTGAGGATTCTGTCCGTTGCTGAGTATGTCTATTCCATTTATACATTCCAGAACTGGGCAAATAACCAAGGAATAATTATTGGTACCCAGTGCATGCACAGTGAGACAGAAGGATAAAACTCTATTGATCAAGTGATCTACACAAGCCCTAACTTAACTGCTGGGCCTCAATGACATTTTGGGGCTCCTGGAATTAATGTCACTTCTGAGTCAGTGTCAAAAAATCCCTGAAAGTTCTGAACATTTCCTATCTTCCAATTCATTGTTATCCTGTTAAAAGGCTGTGGGTTTCTTTGGAAAAGGCTGGGAGGAAAATTAATAGTCACCTCCTATGTTAGTATTCACATAGGGAGGCACAGGTCATTAGGAACTGAGACTTCTTAGCAAAAGATAGCAATGAGTAGAGGCCGCCCACTAACTAAACAAGTGACCTTGGAAGTGGCCGGTCATCCAGCCATAGTTCTTGTTGCTGCAGCCCAGGATAGCATCTTGACTGCAATTCAATGCAAGATCTTCATCCAAAACTGCACAAGCAAGCAGGTCTCAGAATGCTGACCCTAAGAAACTGTATGAAATTTTAAAAAATACCGTTTTATACTGCTACATTTTGAGGTAATTTGTTAAAAAGCAATAAATAATTAATGCATAAAAGTGAATTTTTCTTTAAAGAACAATAAAATTTTAGGAATTATGTCTGTAAGATGGAAGAAATATATGTGTACTGAATAAATTTGAAAAAGAATCATTAAAAAATGACTAATATGGGAATTTGAAGGATGAACAGGCTATAGATGCAAAGGGCACAGGAAAACATATAACGTGAAGAAAAATAATAACAATGTTTTGTCAGTGTGAATAACTACTGTTGTCTACCTTGCTTTTAAAATGATCCTCTGACCATGATTGCCAATAAATTGGTGTTCCAGTTTATTCTCCAGTCTGTTTCCAAAGACCCTATCCTCTTAGAAATTGACATTGTGGTCCACCACATATATTTAGATGATTAAATTAAATTTGAATCAGAAAAGACAAGAATCCCCATTTAGTCATTTGTCCAAGCCACTTTAAACACACATGATAGTCATTCTACCAGTGGAACTAATGTGTTTTTATTCTATCCAATGCTTATGTCTGTGTAAATCCACTAATTTGCAAATTCTGCTGAAAATCGTGTGATAACATATTTTGGTCATATGTGAACATGGTTTCTTATATGAAAACCATGGAACCATGTTTTTGCATTTTGTAACTTTTTATGGTAGTGTCATACATACAGCTTAACATGAATATCATATTCAAGTGCACTATTAAGTGGAATTAATTAATTCAGTGTATATTGCTACCATTACTAACATCCATTATCCCCAATTCTTCATGTTAAACAAAAACTCTTCAACCATTATGAAATAACTCCCCACATCCACCTCCCAGGCACTGTCAGCTTATCATCTACTTTTTGTTCCTATGAACTTGCTTATTCTAGGTATTTCATATAAGTGATATTATACAATGTTTGTCCTTTTGTGTCTGGCTTATTTTACTTAACAATATATTTTCAAATTCATCCATATTGTAGCATGTTCCAGAACTTCATTCATTTCTGTGGCTGTATAATATTCTGCTGTATGTCTATAGAGCATTTTTAAAATTTTATGAGCCCTCTCCATGTCAGAGAGGTGTCCACATTCCTGAACTAGTGTTGTCTCACTCCAACATTTCACTTACTCTACTAATTGCTGTATATTAATACCTAATGTCCACTATTTTATTCAGCTATGTGTCTTAATGTTTGATCAGGACTGTTTATGTTATTGTTTTTGAAAACAGAAATAAATGCCATCATTTGAAGTGCAGTCAAGGTAGAGAATTTACTTTCATAGAATAAAGTCTTTGATGGGAATATAATTTAAAACTCATGTAAAACACTAAGCTTTCTTTACTACACTTGAGACAAATATAGAAAAAATGAAATTTACAAATCCCATACACCTACTCATTGGGATTAGTTAACTTTTACTCATTTGATCAGTATGTAATTGTGCTTGCTCTCCCCCTCCCTATTCATCCCTGCCACACTCAGCACATTTGCATGAAGCTAACAAGTTTCTCTAGGGATTACCTTTGTCATTTTTAATAGTCTAGAAATGTAGAAACCGCGTTAACAGATCTGAACTCTGTACAGCCCACATTATAAATTTTCATCATCTTTTCTAAGTCTTTGCCTCTGTACAAGAGGAGGAAACAGTCAACAAATGTGGTTCAAATATGAGATAGCAAGAGTTGGAGCCCAGACGTCACCAACTCTAGTGAGAGCCATGACAAATTCCTTGCTTTTTCATTGCAGTGAAATCACAACATGAAGAAAAATCTGAATAATATAATACAGGGACATATGATTAATGAAGAAATAGATCTTGTCTTTTTGTATACCTACATTTTGAAGACTCAATATTCTCATCTTCAGGAAATGACTTTCAGTGGCAGTAAGGAATGATTACAACCTTAAAATGGTAATTTCCTTCCCAAATGTTGAAATAGTACCTTTGAATTTTGATCCTTTAATAAGAGTTACATCACATATCATTTTATTTGCTTTTCAGAAAGGGACTCTTAGAGGTCTTGCTAGCTCACCAGATATGTTATATTAACATTTATAGAAAGGCTACTGACTGTTTTTGTCACATAAGTGACTGTGAGTGCTAAAGAATATTGTCACAAAAAAGGAGATGATGATATAGTTATTTTGCTCTGGTCCTCATTATTAAACAGAATATTAAGCTAAGCTAAGTAGTTAGAGTTTCTGAGAGTCAGGAAATCCCAAGAGTTTGAATTACAGACTTATTATTAACTGGCTGTGCCTCATTGGCAAGGTATTATACTATCTGTAGCATAGATTTTCATTATAAAATAGGGGTAAAATAGAAACAATCTCATAGGTTATTTGGTAAATTAAATGAATTCCATATAAGGCATGTTTAACAGTGTCAGGCATATAGCAAACATTATACCTTTAGTGCCCTTATTTTTTTCAGATTTAAATGATTTCTGAAGAATTAATTTAACTATTATTATTTATCAGGATTCAACTTTTCCATACTTTAAAGTCACAAGTTGGCAAGAGACCAAAGGGACAACATTAAAACACAGTGGATATGTGAGTACATGCTAGTGGAACAGCATAGTCTAAACTTATACATCTCCAAGGGTAGAATGCAGTAGGTTTGTTAAAGAGTGAAAATATCCATTATTTAGAAACTATTTGGAAGAGACTGAATAACCTATTATTGACGTAGTATGTTTGTATTCTTGTTTAAGATATGATTCTATAAAATGTAAAGTGGTGAATATTAAAATGAGTGGAAAAACTGAATTTTTTTCTGATACTAAGAAAACATAATGTTTGTATCTTGGTGGTAGAGATTAGATCAGAAATTATGCTATATTAAAACATTCCTTCATTCACTTATAAATTCCCATGAAATGCATGTATCATTATAGATGAGCAAATGTATGCCTCACAAGGATTCTCTTATCTTTGCAGTGGAAGCATGTAACAGTGACAAGCATTGAAGGGATGCTAATAAGAGTATCTAAATTCCAATTCCATCTGTGACAATTAGTAATCTGAGTACTTTTGACAAAACTACCTAAAGTCTCTGACTTTATGTATGACATATGCATTTACATATGCTTTTTTCCTAGTTCCGTATCAAAATCATGTGGTCTATCGTTGGTTGCAAGGCTCCAGGATGTGTAAGTTCATTGAGGTTGGTGGGTCACAGTGTGGGAGATATTTGTGTGGGATGTGGTGGGAGGTGTGGGAGGTGGGCAACATGGGAATCCCAGTGGGTTCCGTGTAATATTTTAGGTAATCTAAGCACCTCTTAAAATATATGTATATATATATATATATATAAATAACATTTTTGTAAGCAAAAAAAAAAAAAAAAAATGGCTTCTTCCACACAATAAAGACAAACTTTGCACTAATGTTTCTCAAAAAAAAAAAAAATCATCTTTGACAATTTCCAAGAAATTTTGTTATGAGCTACTATACCACAAATGGGCTACAAAATTGTTAAAATATAAATCACTGTCTCTCTCACTAACTTGCACTACACACTTCAGCAAATTTACACAGAAACAACATGAAATAATTTATACAGTGTGTATGTTGTGTGTGTATGTGTGTGCATGCATGCATTTATGGAAATTTTCAGAATTCGAGTGGGAACTTGTTCTATTCTAATCTGTGAAAAGATTTTTCATATATTGGTATGGATGTAAAAGGTGTTCCATAAAATAGATAATTTAGTCTATGTTACTTCACTCTCCTGGCTAGAATTGGATGATTTAAAGATTTAATGTATCTTTGTTATTTACTATGTTTCTGTGTCCTGAAAAGACATTTCATCTGTAAATATAAATAGTTTAATACTGGCTCCTAAGATGGCTCAGGAAAATTCAAGCACCATTATTGAGCTGGTCCTTGTGGGATTTTCCAAACACCCCCAGGTTGAGATCCCTCTCTTCTTCCTCTTTTCTCTGGTCTACCTGGTGAATCTCTTTGGTAACACAGTAATTATTGTTTTAGTGGTAATGGATTCCTTTCTCCAGTCACCCATGTATTTTTTCCTCTGTCACTTGGCCTTTCTTAACATATTTTACACTACAACTGTGGTCCCCAAAATGACATTTAACCTCCTTGCTTCTAGGAAAGTCATCTCTTACCAATTCTGCTTTGCCCAGATGTACATCTCCCTGCTAATGGGAGCAGCGGAGTGCATTATTTTGGCAATCATGGCTCTGGACCATTATGTGGCCATTTGCTACCCTCTACGATACCTGCTCATCATGAACTGGTCTGTGTGCATGCAGCTGGCTGTGGGTGCCTGGACCACCAGCTTCTTGGTCTCAATGGTGTCCATCTATTTCACCACAGTTCCTATGTGTGGCCCATATGTTGTTGACCATATCTTTTGTGAAGTACCTGTTTTGCTTCATATGGTCTGTGTTGATACAACCCTGCAGGAGAACATGATGGTGATAGGAGCCTCTGGTACCCTGTTGCTCCCCTTTCTCCTCATTGTCTTCTCTTACTTACACATACTGGTTTCTGTGATGAGGATGCACTCAACTGATGGTAGGAAAAAAGATTTCTCTACATGCAGCTCCCACCTGACTGTGGTGTCCATTTATTATGGGACAGGGATGTTCATGTACATGAGGTCAAAATCTCTATATTCAGCTGAGGGTGGTAAGTTGATTTCCTTCTTCTATGCAGTCATCAATCCTGCTTTGAACCCTCTAATATATAGCTTGAGAAACAAGGAGGTCAAAGGGGCTTTGAAGAGAGTCTTGGAGAGATGGACAGTATCCCAAAGTCAAAAGATACTACCCTGAAGACCCAGGAAATAGAATTTGCCTGACAACAGTTCAAAGGTAGTGATAATTAAATTATCTCTTAAAACATATATCTCTATGTGAAAATTATTAAAAGTATATTAGATGCCTCATCTCCAATATTTAACTTTGACATACCTCTCCATTTCTAATATCAATGGATTTCAATTTTGTAATGTATATTTCTACATTCAGTAATTTAATCCATAAGAGCAGGGAGCTACATAGAATAAAGAAAGTAGAATAGAGAATTCAAGCCAGGATTTCTGACTCTATAATTTTATATGGCTTTTATATTCCATTATCCATTTCACCATATTACTTAGGTCTTTATTTCTTTAATGATCATATATCATAGCAAACTCTTTGGTTACCCTATACTCTGTCTACTTTGACATACCAGTTCAGTAATGGTGGAAAATCATTCTACAACTTGGTAAATATATTCAGTTTCAATAAATAATGAAATTTCATATATTTCTTTATTGGTTCTCATTCTCTGGATGTTTTCCAGATATTATGAAACATGATTCAGCTTTCCAGCTCCAACTTAATAACACGTTTTTGTCAAATACAATGACTTCAAAATAACAACTTTCCCTCACAACTGTGCATTTCCTCAAAAAATGCCTTTATCAGGCAAATTCTTTGCATATGCTTTTCAAGTTTTAATTCGATTATCTTCTGCGTGAAGTCTTTTTTGGGGGAAGAAATATAGCTTTTTTTTTAGTATACTTTAAAATTTTTTAAAAAGATACTTAGATTACATAAATGTTACATAAAAAGGTAGGGAATTCCCATATTTCCCACTCCGTACCCCTCCCAAACTTTCCCATATTAACAACATCCTTCATTAGTGTGGTACACTTTTTACAATAGATGAACTCATATTGGAGCATTGCCACTAAGTGTAGAATATATTTTACATTATATTTGAAACTCTATCCTGCACAATTTTGTAAGTTATGAGAAGATATATAATGGTTTGTATCTGCAATTCTAACATCCTTCGGGACAATATGAATGTCCCAAAAATGCTAACACATTACACTTATTTTTTCTTCTCCCTCCTCTCAGAGCCTCCAGTGGCCACTGCCTCCACATCCTTGATAAAAGTTTTTCCATTGCTAGAATAACAAGAAGTCTACAGTAGAATAACAATAAGTCTACTCAAGTCCATTGTTCATTCCCCAGTCCTGAAGATTCTGAGATGATGATGCCCACTTCGACTCTAATTGAGAGGGAGTTTAGATCCCATGGGGCAGATGGATGGGATTATCTTGCTTGCAGTTGTAGGCTCTCTCTGTTCCTTGGGATGTTTGTTGTCCATCATAATCACCTTGTTAGCTGTCCTGGGTGAGACCAAAGAACTGGAGAGTAGGTGTTGCAACTCTGTTGAGATTCGGGCCCAACTGGCACATGGAAAACCCAAAGACTTAAGTTTCTTGGACATAAATCTATCAACTCTAGTACTAACTATAAGTTCAAATAAAAGGGGCAGAAAAGCCATGTGTGAGGAAACCACAACTGAGCCCAACTCTGTCACTGAGGAGCATGAATTCCAAAGTAAGACCCACTGGCAAGGCACCAAACTGCTGAGCTGTCTGCCCTGCCTATAGTGTCTGGATGTCTCCAGAGTCCTCATGATGTCTTTTGAAGTCTTTTCTAAAAACTGACCCTTATTAACTTGATGATTCTCCTTTATTTGATGGGGGATTTTAAACTTTAAATTGTGTAATTACACTTTTTACTTCATTAATGGCGCATCTGTTGTGTTTGACAACCATGAAATTATCTATTTGGGCCATATATAGCATATTCACTCTTCCCCATAAAGGCTTATCATTTAATGAGTGAGAAAGTGCATGCTGACTCACTGCATTGTAGAAGAAAAAGCTACTGAAGTTCAGGGCCATCAAGAAAACCCTTTTTTGAAGAGGTCATTTAATCTGAGACATAAATAAAGAAGAAAATTCATTAAATTCCCAAGTGAAGAGGAATTTCAAATTGAGGTATAGTGTGACAAACAAACCGCCACAAATGGACAAAAAAAATTCAGATCAAAAGTAATTCATAAGTTTTGACTGACTCCTCACTGTCCATGAGGCATGTCTGTATTTTCTCTTAGCTTTTAAATAGTAGGGCAAGGGCTGAACATTTTTCAATCACCACTTCCCACCCTCATGCCAACTGTTTCATGCGCTCTCTTTGTTGGATTGAATGATGTTACTTTTGGCCTTATTTACTATTATTGAAACACAGATGACATCTTTTTAAGTAATTTCTAACTCTATTTTACCCTATATTTTATGCCATTAATTTTCTATAAATGTAAATGTGGTGACTTTTGGAAAACACCTGAAACCACACATGAAAGTCATTTAAGCATTACTTTTAGTGTACATATTTTTTAATTGAAAATACATATGGCTCTTAAGAGGAATGAAAGGATTTCTGCACATAAAAGTTTAATAGGTATTGAGAGGCTGTGCAAGCATGGAGTGAGAAGCTTGGGACATCTATCTGCGCGGATCAGCGGCGTGGACCAAACGGTGGAGATTCGTGAGTTTTGAGGCTGCCGGTGGAGGTTGGCACAGGCGGCTGGGCCCCGCGGTTAGGGAAAAAAAAATAAAACGGCCATTTGGAGCTGCGGGCGGGGCGAAAAAATTTTATTTTCTGGGGAGCTGGCTGCCTGGCGCCCCTTGGACCTTGTGTGAACAGAGCAAACGAGCTAGTCAGCACCCGGTGAACCGGAGTGGGAATTTTGGTCAGGGAACGGAGCTGATTTCCCTAGCCACCCAGGGATAAGACCCGGGCTGCTGCAGAGCCAGGAGGAAGGGACACTTCCCAAAAAAGGGAGGGTTCAGTTGGAAGACAGGGAAGGGTATTTTATATTTTTAGACATTGATCTGGCTGCCTGCACCGCCCCGTGGCTTTGGGGAACAGATAAGCCGAACTGAAGCAGCACCAGGCTGAGAGCAGACGTGAATCTGCACTCAAACTGATTTACTGAGCTGCCCGGTGACGCTGGAGCTCGGTGCCAGAAGGGGCGGAATCCGCCATTTTTAGCACTCCTCACTGACTAACATCAGAGTTTCAGCTAACCTGGGGAGTCCGGAAAGTGGGACGTGCTTGATTAATTTCCACGGGCCCAGCTAGGATCCCTTCCGTAAGGGGCTTGGTCTAGAAGAGGAATTATTTTGGGTCCTGCATTTGGCTATTAAAAAAAAAAAGTGAGGTCACCTCAACAATTGAAAAATAAATTCTTTTTAATTTAGTTTAATAGCTAAAAGCTGCTTCAGGACCTGCATATAGAACCCTGTGGGGAAATTCATTGATTAACACAAGTAGGCAGGAAGGATCCACGTGGACCCTAGGGGAATCATTGACCCATCCTTAGCTCTGTTTGATTGCTTGCCTGTGTGGATCTTTGGTTTCTCTCTGTTACTTTCTGGTCTATTGCTATTATTCCCATTTTCCTCCCCCCTTCCTTTTTCCTTCTATTTTTTTTTTTAAATAGGTGCTGCCAGCTGGTCGCTTCTTCGCTGGGCTTCTTATTCAGTAATTTCCCACTCACTATATATATTGATTCTGTATTACAAACTATCACTTATCCTTCCTGCATCTTTCTGCCTTCTGTTTTCTGTTGTGGCTCTTAGAGACAACATTTTTTCATAGGCCCACCACTTAAGGGTGTCAATTTCTATCCCATCTATTTTGTTTTCTTCTTCTTCTTTTTTCTTTTTCTTTTTTATTAGTATTAACTTTTTCCTTTCAGACCTTTCTCTACAATTTCACTCCCTCCTCATAATTCTAGCCTTCTAAATCACTATATATATATTCCTCCATTTGTTTTCCCAGTCCATAATAGGAACTCCATATTTTTTCCTAGTATTCTACACTGCCTACTCAAGTTAAATATTCATCTCCTTAAGTCTCATTTTGCCCCTCTTCTAACTTTTATCAATATTTCTATTATCCTTCTGCCTTCCTTACATCTTTTGATTCCTCTGGCCCTAACCTTTTGCCTTCAAGGGAACATAGAAAGAAGTAAGGAAATAAAATAAGAAGAAAAACTGCCAAAGAGAAAACTTAACTCACACGCAGAACCAACAGCTAAATAAAATTCTAGAGCATAGAAAAAAGCTAATCAACTGAACAAACCCATCAAGATAATATGATGACCAGAGGGCAAGAGAAAAATACAAATGACTCTGAGAAACTGGAAAACATGGACCAGTCCAGTGCACAAAATAAAAACCAGGAAGCAATGCAGTACATCGAACAACTAATCAAAGATATCCAAACAAATATCATGGACCAACTTAAAGAACTGAAGGAAGAGATTAAGGATATAAAGAAGACACTGGGAGAAAATACTGAAGAAATAGCTAACACACGTAAAAAGGTAATGGATATGATGGCGAACAAACACAAAAGTCAAGAAATGAAAAAGACGCTGGACTCACATGGCAGCAGAATTGAACAGGCAGAGGAAAGAATTAGTGATATGGGAGACAATACAGTTGAAATCAAAGAGATTGTAGAAAAGATAGACAAAAAGATAGAAAAAATCCAGTATGGTCTCAGGGAATTAACCGATAATGCAAGATGCACAAACATACGCATTATATGCATCCCAGAAGGAGAAGAGAAGGGAAAGGGAACAGAAGGAGTGTTGAAGGAAGTTATGGCTGAAAACTTCCCAACTCTATTGAGAGAGATGGGTGTGCACATCCAGGAAGGACAGCGCACCCCAAATAGTATAAATCCCAACAGGCCAACTCCAAGACATATACTTGTCAAACTGTCCAATGCTCAAGACAAAGAGAAAATACTCAAGGCAACAAGAGAAAAGAGAACCATCACATACAAGGGAAGCACGATAAGATTAAGTGCTGATTTCTCAGCTGAAACCATGGAGGCAAGAAGACACAGGTATGACATAGTCAAAACACTAAAAGAAAAAAACTTCCAGCCACGAATTCTGTATCCAGCAAAATTGGCATTCAAAAATGATGGAGAGTTCAAAATATTCACAGATAAACAGCAATGAAGAGAGTATTTCAAGAAGAAACCAGCACTTCAAGAAATACTAAAGGAATCTCTACAAGTTGAAAGGAAAAAACAAAGGAGAGAGAGTTGGAGGAGAGTTTAAAAACAACTGAAAACTCAAAAAGAGAAACAAAACAACATATGACATACATTAACCCAAAGAAAAAATGACTGAAGTAAGAAATTC
>JAKSZT010039097.1:0-34548 GCA_026826555.1 Tolypeutes matacus | reverse complement strand
AAGTATTCCTATCCTATGTCATCCATGTCCATTTCTGAAAAAACTAATCTACAAAGGGAACTTTAGCAAAAGCACTGTACCCTGCAAACTGTGCTTCCTGTTGGGCTCTCAGGCGCACCTAACATCTTTTCTAATAATGTTTTAATTTTTAAAAGATACTTAGATTACATAAATGTTACACAAAAAATACAGGGATTCCCATATGCCCCACTCTCCACACTTCCCACATCATCCCACATAAACATCCTTCATTAGTGTAGCACATTCATTGCAATTGATAAATGCATCCTGGGGCTTTGCTCCTGAGCATGGACCATAGTTCACATCGTAGTCTATACTGTCTCCCACACAGTTCTGCATGAAATGTGGTGATATAAAATGGCCTATATCTGTCATTGCAATATCATTCAGGACGATTCCCAAGTCCCAAAAAATCCCCTATATTACAACTGTTTTTCCCTCTCCCTGCCCCCAGAGTGTCCCGTGGTCACTGCCTCCACATTGTTATAATTTCTTCCAATGCTAGAATCACAATATGTCTATAGAAGAATAACAGTAAGTCAACTCTTGTCCATAGAACATTCCCCAATCCTGAGGATTCTGGGATGGTGATGTCCACTCCAACTCTAATTGAGAGGAGGCTTCATTCCCATACAGCTGATGGATGGGACTCTCTTGCTTGTATTTGTTGGCTCTCTCATTTCCTCAGTACCATGCTTGTCAATGCTCACCACCTTGTTAGTTGTCCTAGGTGAGTCCAATGTACTGGAGAGGAGGTTTGGCATCTCCCCTGAGGTTCCAGACCAAGCTGGCACATGGACAGCCCAAAGACTCCAGTCTCTTGGATGTATACCTACAAATTCTAGCACCAAGTATAGATTTAAATAGAAGGGACAGATAAGCCATGTGTAGGGAAGCCTTAATTGAGTCTGACACTGTCACTCTCAGAAGCACAAACTCCAAAGTAGGGCCCACTGGCACAGGGGAATAAATGGGAAAAAATGTCACTGTACATAAAGGACAACAGATATTACAGTGAAGAAAGACAAAATATCAAAAAAAATAAATATTTTTCATTATTTTTTAATATCTCAATCTTAATTTTATTTTTAGATTTTTAAAATTTTTATGTATTTTATTTCTTATATTTAAAACTATCTTATTATTTCATTTTCCAACTAATTGTATTTGGCTATTTTAATGGATTCATTTTTTAAGAAACTTTGGATCATGAAGGGTTACAACTGGGCCAGGGGAGGATCATTGGTGCGGGGTGTCAGTGATGGGGGATACATGGAATTTCACCTGTGCATACATATAAGGTATATAAATATGTTCAAATGTTCATGGGGTATTGTCACAGTGGGTGGAGACTCACACAATAACCAAGAGAATATTGAATTCCCATCTTGGATAGTTCTGCCACATTCTCTAAAGGAGCAGCAATAGTCCCCCAAGTACAGGGGCAATGACTGGTGATGGAGAATGATCCATTGTTGAGCCCTTGATGTTGATGACTATGCCTATGAGCCTTTGCTCTTGAAATTGAAACTTAGCCTAGTGTTGTTGGTTGCCTAAGAGTTGCCTCCTGAAAGCCTCCTTGTTACTCAAATGTGGCCTCTCTCTAAGCCAAACTCAGCATCTTAATGCATTAACTTCCCCAAGCATGGGAAATGACTCCCAAGGATGAGCCTCCCTGGTAGCAAGGGATTTCTAACAAGCACCAACTAGCAATTCAACTGGAAAAAGACCTAGAATAAAAGGGCGAAGGTAAATACAAATGAGATTATATGGCTAAGAGACTTCAAAGTGTGTGGGGAGGTCATCCCAGAGGTAATGCTTATGCACATCTCAGCAAGAACTTGTAGACTGCCAAAGTGGATATTACCCCAAATGGTTGGGCTCCTGAGGGCTCTGGAGACACCCAGGTCCTATGGTCAAGGCAAATAACTCCAGAGATTGGTGCACCTAACATCTTGACACTCCAGACTTTGTTTCCTGAGCATACAGTTCACTATAGCATTAGTTGGATATAGCTCAAGTTTATTTTCTTCTTGGGGGCTTGTGGTGGCTTTGGAAATTTAGTTCGCTAAACAAAAAACAGCAGACAAGTTATTGATTTTTTTCCTCTATAGGGCCTGCACGTATGCTTCCTATCATCACACCAAGAGTTATACAGAATCCCTTAATCTCAGCTTCCATAATTGGTTCTTGGCCTATGCTTGGCCTACAAATGTTGGTAGAAATTGTTTGACATAGGCAGTCAAGTGGTAACAATTGTTTAGTCATAATGAGGCATGGAATATATCAATATAGTCTCCTGGTGTATTGCTCATAGAGTTGGTGTCAGAGAGTTGGTATATGCTGTATAATGGAACCTTCTTGACTTTATCACACAGGGGATGCATAGTAAGTGGTTAGGTGGAACAATTACTAGATTTTCCCGGGTTTTACTATTACAACTGCCAGGATCTCACTATTGCAGACTAATTGTATAGTTCCACAGGTATATTTATCTGCTCACCATGAATGATGAGCTAATGCTCTATGAGCATAAAGGCTTTTCCTTAACCATATTGTTTCCCAGTATGTCTTCTGTTCCCTTTATTTCAGGTGTGCTTTTTTGAATAATTGCTCTTTAAATCTGACTCCCTCTCCAAAGAAGGGGACAAGAATTATTCAAACCACTGTGAAGTACCAGAATTTTCCTAACAAATTTCCTAAAAGCTCCAGAATTCACTGAAAAACAAGAGACAACAGATGAAACTTTAATGAACTTCTGTAAATTCCCATAATGTGGCCAGCTGCCCAGGCTGAAAATCCTGTCTTATAACTTAAAATCATATTGATGAATCTATAATTTTGAGCATATCACTTGCAGTGCATTGATTTTAGTAACCAAAATATGAAAGTGACTAAACTCAACTCTAAGACAATCAGGGGGAAGAAAAGATTTTGATGGCCCTGAGACACTTGCAAGTTTTTCAGGAAGCAAAAGAGAGACCTCCATGTTGACCAGCACTAAAGTCACATTGCACTTTTCTGCATCTCTCTGCTTGTTGGCTACTTTCTCTTTAGTGAAATAAAGGTTTTTCATCCATAAGGAGGAATACTAGCAGTGATGGATTTGTCATTAACTCCTTACAAATGATGGCAACAAAGGAAACTGTGATTCTACCTTCCACTTTAGGAAAGTACAGGAAGAGTTCTGTAGGTTTGGCTTGGGAGAATTGACCTTCCCTTCATAAAATACCTGTACCCAGAGGACAGATACAGACTCAATTTGACTAGGTGGCCACCTGGAATCAGGCTTGTAGGTAAAGTGAACACAGTCTTTTTCCTACCTAAAACACTTTGGAAAATGAAAGTATGCACTGTTAATCATTATGCTGGGACAATAGATACATAAAATAAACTGTGCTTACTCTGCTGGGTGAGTGGTCTAAGACCTTAGAAAAATATCAGACATCCTATTTCTTACTTTAGTCCCATAATAAGAAAAACAGTGCATCTTAATTTCTTTGTTATTAAGAAAATTCTCTTTTACTCATTAACAATTTATTCTCATTAAATTTAATCTGGTAGGCTTGCTTTTGTCTTATAATGCTAATTATCAAAATTCCAGTGCCTAATATTAATAATTCAAGTCTTCTTTATTAACCAAATGGGAAAAGATGATTAACTTTTAAGAAGTCTTAGTCAATGTCAAAAATGAGACTGTACCAGATACACTGCAGCTTATTCTTTGCTACTTTTCAATTTAAGAAAAAGAGGCACTGTGGATGTTAAAAGTTATAGTTAAGGCGCCAGGGAAACATCTGACAAATAAGATATTGCCTCATGATGATAGGATTTAATTTTAGGTTTCCCCTGTATTTGAACACGAAAGAGACAACAAAGGTGATAATGGATGGTGAAATGCAAAAATGTTAAATATATGGAGGTAAGCTGACCAAGATATCCCAGAGTTTTTTTTCCTAGACAGGATATAAGATTGAGAGCTCCTCTGTTAATAAAAATCCATCCTCCTCCATTTCATTGTGAGAATTGAGCCCTATCACAGTAAAATTTCCCAACTTGATAATGGTCTGGACAAATGACAACTAAGAATCCTGAAACAATGATCTAGAGGAGACTGGCCTGTGTGTGAAATCAGAGGCCTGAATCAAATTGTAACTCCACTCCAAATATGTAAATATTTGGGACTCATTTTACTTACCATGAAACTGAGGACTCAATTTCCTTAGTAAGTAAAAATTAAACTTTCTGTGATTCTAAAGAATATTTTTCTCATGACCAAATGTAAAAAAAGCAATGTAAGAATAGGACATGAGATTGTAGTAGCAATTAAGTGAATTTAGAAGCAACATATATGCATTAAAACTGGTATATTTTTTCAAGTTATTGTTTACAATTAATGATATATCCCCAATATATTTTTATTATCACTAGGTAAATTATTTGTGGACCAGCAGCTATGGTTAAATGTAAATTAATAGTATCCCTGAATAAAATTTATTTTTTCAAAGAAGGCTTCCAGGCCTCCACCTTTCTCTATTTTCATCCCATGGTCAAAATTTAGCTACCTCTAAATGAAAACTCCCCTAGAGCAAAAAATTTTGTCTATTTTCTAGCAATTCTCATTTGTTATAGTTCCAGTATCATCTAGGAAATTTAAAATATATTGGTTTAATATATTGAATTATAGTATCAGTTAAAAACCTTTGGGGAACAAAAATTGTTTTGATTAAAGTTTGCAACTCAATTGGGAAAATATCTGATTGATTTACCCTCAGTTTTGGTTGAACAACTTTTTTGCCCTTACTAAAAATAAATGTTGACAGGTTGTTGAGGACATATGTATATAGCCTACTTAAATAATTTTGCAAACACGTCTACTGTTAGAAACCATAGGAAATAATACAAATGGCCATGGGAGTGCAATTAGGGGAAGACAAAGTGGAGAGAAGTCAATTTCTCTGAGTATTAATTATGAAAAAGTTTCTGTTCATGTTATAACTAGATAGTCCTCCCAACAGTCTAGTAAGATCATAAGAAATAAGTTTCTTCATTTTGGATCAACACACTTTCACACATACAAACGAAGGCATTTTTAAGGGTTTAAACTTGAAGCAGGGTCTATAAAAACAGTTTGACTCTTTGAGAAGAGTTAATTGGTTAAATAAATTATAGGCCCAATATGTTGCTCCTCTCTAAATTAGAAAACAGCCAGGCTTGTGTGAACATGTGAGTGTGTATTTATGTGTGTGCATTAATTATGTGCAGGAACATATATGTATATGAGAGCAATGAACCTAATTATTAACTCTATTTTGTAGACTCAAAGTACAAAGTTAATAAATTACTGAATACTTGGAAGCAGCATGAATTTTGTTCATTTTCATCATTGCAGTCCATATTAGAAGTAATTTCTGAGACTCAGGAAGTAATCATGATTACCACTAAGATGTATGGTTAATATTTCTTCCTTTCTTTCTGTACCCACTCTTTCTCTCTCTTTCATTTGGAAACATCAATGCTAGAACTATGTCTCTCTGCTAGGTCATCTTTCCTCTAGAACATTATTCTCTTATTGAATTTCTTTCTCCTATTAAATTTTTAAAAATGTAAATCAAACCTGATGTAGAAAGAACAACATGCCCAGAATTGGGTGGCCTCACAACCCAACACAACAATGTAATTTGCAGCAAAGGATGTACAGTAGCAGCGCCCCCAGGTAGACATCTGACTTCTCAGCATCTTGGGGGAACCAGTCAGCTACAGGTGCACTGTTTGAGTGCAGATGGGCCCTCTGGGCAGTTCGGGTGCCGGGAACCCCAGCTCAGCTTCTTGTCCACAGTCTGCCTGCTGCACATGTTCTTGTGGATGGGCCTAGGGTGGGTGGTGAGGCTTGGTAGGGCTGGACTTGGTGGCATTCTGGACATGGTGATGGGCTGACAGGATAGCTGTGGCCAGAAGTACTGGCTTGTGGTGGATAGCGGGGGCAGCGGGGGCAAGTCAGCACTCACAATCCAGTTCATCCCATTTTTAAAAATTTTATTGAAGTATATCATTCATACATGAACATACATAAACAATAAATGTGCCAGTTGAGCCCTGAATTTCAGCAGAGCTGCAACACCTACTCTCCAATTCATTGGACTCACCAAGAACTAACAAGGAGATGAGGATGGACAAAGAACTTAAGAGTCTACAACTGCAAGCAAGACAGTTCCATCCATCTGCCCCTCTCAGTTAGAAGCAGAGAGGGCATTACCATCTGAAAATTCTCAAGTTTGGGGAATGAACAATGAACTAAAGTAGGCTTATTATTATTATAATATAGCAATTATACTTCTAGCAATGGAAGAACTCTTATCATTGATGTAAAGGCAGGGGACACCAGAGGTTCTGAGGGATGGGAGAGGGAAGAATAGGTGCAATATGTGGGTCATTTTCAGGACATGGGTGGTGTCCTGCATGACATTGCAGTGATGGATACAGGCCACTGTACATTTTGTCATAACTTACAAAACTGTGAGGGACAAAGTGTAACTATAATGTAAACTGTAGTCCATGGTTAGTAGCAATGCTTCAATATGTGTTCCTCAATTGTAACAAATGTACCACATTAATGAAGGATGTTGTTAATATGGGAAAGTGTGTGTGTGGGGGGTAGGACATATGGGAATCCCTTATATTTTTATGTAACATTTAAGCAATCTAAATATTCTTTAAAAATAAAATAATTATTTAAAAAAAGAAAAAAATGCATAGTAAAAGTTGTGAACTTATAAAACAAACATGCATGACATCATACAGAGTCCCATACATCACCCCATCACCAATGCCTTGCATTATTGCAAAACATTTTTTATAAATTATGAAAGAATATCATCAAAATGTTACTACTAATTATATCCCATATCTTACATTTGGTGTATTTCCCCCCCCAAACCACCCTATTATTATTTTTTAAACATAGTTTTATTACAGAATTGTGAACTTACAAAGCAATCATGCCCATGTGTAGAATTCCCATAAAACATCTCTTCAACAACAGACCACACCATGGTGGAACATTTGTCAGGTTATGAGGTAATATCACCAGACTATTACCACCAATCATGGTCCATAGCACATTCAGTTCTATTTTGTAACACATTAGGACCCAACCACTAAAGATTCTTATACAAATCAGTGTATGATAGATGACAGAGCAGTCCAGCAAGATAGTCCATATACAGCAGGATGAGAAGAGTTTGGAGTTAGGAGAGAACAGTAGATGAGAACTGGAGAGAGAGTTTCCTGTTGGTTTTTCCAAACATAGATAGAGGCAGTTTTTGAAGAAATCTGTAAGTTTCAAAGACAGATCCTCAGAGTCAACCACCATGAGGAATTTCTTTTTAATTGGTAACAAAGAAGATCTAGATCATCAGATACAGGTAACACAGGAAGGAGGACAGCAGTTAGCAAAGCAATTTAGGTAACACAGATGGAGGCATCAGTAATGATAAGAAGGTATGTAATCAAGCTTTCCATGAACTTGCCAGGGTTAAAAGAAAGTTTGAAGAGGAGAAATGCCCTTCTCCAGCAGAGCCAACTCAGTAAAGAAAGGACAAGAAAGACAGTTATTGTGTCATTTCTAAGCATCCCATGAATTTTAGTTACCAAATATCAGGAAAGCACTCACCTTCTCATTCTTTTTTCACATCTTGTTCCTACCTTTTTGGCTTAAGACAGCAAGTCTGATAAATGATCACCATGTTAGCTTTAGACCAAGAAGCTGGCTAATCCTTTCCTGATGATAATACTAAGGTCATGTCAAGTTAAATTCAAAGGAAACACAATGGCTGCTCCTAAGATTATCTGATTATTTAAAAATATATGTCTGTATACACAGACACATTTTAAGGGTTTGCATTTTAAGAGGGGTGAACCAGTTTTGGAACCCAAGCTGTTTGCTAAGCTGAAGTCTTAGGTTGTGAAATAGTTTTTAACTTTTGGAATCATATTGCTTGTTGTTACTCTAAATAGAAACAGAGAGGTTTTTAAATGTGAATTTTTGCCCATCTTTGACAATTTTGATGTCAGTTTTAGTTAACCTTAGATATTCTGAATTTAATCTTCATAAGTAAGACATCTCAACCCTTTACTGGTGCTAAAACTTTTGTTTTCCAGTGGCCAAAATACCAAAATGTTTATTGTATTTATGGATTTAAAACTGCTTATAAAGCCTTTATTATTACCTATAATCTGGAAGATGATAATAACCTATGTGGCCAAATATTTGAGTTCATTTTGGATTAAAGCATTTCATTGTTCTTGGTTTTTAAATTTTACTTGTTTCACAGCTTTGTGGAGGGTAGAAATAAATAATTTGTTTTCAAGTGTTTCTAGATGAGGGATTAAAAAAAACTAAATCATTTTTGTTCTATGTAATATAAATTATGGAATTCATCTTTCCAGGGTCAGAGATGATTAATGTACTGCTATATACCTTTATACATTATTTACTTTTCAAACTAGTTATCAAGTATTTTTATGTTTGTAAGCAAATATGCTTTGACAGCATACCTTGAGTATATGTGAAGATAAATATTTATTTCCCACTGTTCATTTTTTTTAAAGATGTTTTACTTACTTACCTCCCCCCACCCCACCCCTAGGTGCTTGTGCTCGCTGTGACCATTTGCTTTTGCATTTTTCTGTGTCTGCTTGTCTCCCTTTGTTGTGTCATCCTGCTGCGCCAGCTCACCATGCCACGGAGTCGAACCCGGGGCCTCCCATATGGTAAACGGGACCCAAACCAATTGAGCCACAGCCACTTCCTCCCACTGTTCATTTTTAACTAAGAAAGGACCAAAAAAGTGGGAGCTACAGAACTGTGGTAGAAATTTACCTGCTATTCTGGTCTTGGTTGTACTCACCTTTGGCCAGTCACATACATTCTCAAAGCTTCCCAATAGAGTACAACTGACAGGATGAGGATCTGAAATCACTTTCAATATCCCCTACTACATATTGACTGTTATATCATGTATTAAATGTAAAACTTCTAATTGACAATTAGTATAATTGTGGGAGACTTATGAATTTGTTTTTAATTCTGTGGATTGTGTTTGAACAATTCAAATTTATGTTTACTTCATTTTGAGGTATTTTATAGTTGTCACTTTATTGAATGTGTACAGAAATCTTGTGATGTTTATAAAGCATATCCTTGGATAGCTTCAGATGCTAGAATTAAAACTGATCTGTTATCACATACACGCAAAAGGCATATATATGGTATTCCAGTTGGCCAACATGGTGAAATTATATGCTCTAGCGCAGGGGTTCTCAACAAAGGGTTCCATGAGATCGAATTGAAATTCAAAAAAACATTATTCTTGTGGGGATACATTAGTGTGAGTGTGATATATTTCTTAAATAATACACAGTATAATTTGGACTTAGTCATGGGCTCTTGGTTTTCTCCTGACTGGCAATGGGGTCTGTGGAAAAAAAAAAGGTTAAGAACACCTGCTCTAGTGTGTGCTGCCCACAGAATCTTTGAAAGATTAGCAATAACTGGCAAAGTCATCTTCCTCAGAATTCAGAAAATCAGTTAAAGTGTTGTAATAACTGGGCAAGTGACTAACCAGTCAAATACAGCTTTATTAAATGGTAGGAGAAGCTCATGGTACATTGCTGACCCCTTCCCCAACACTGACAGCAAGGTGTGGAACCATCCTGTGCTCCCATTGTGGGTCCCTGGCTCTGTTCCAGGTATAGCAGAGTAATTCCTATGCATATTCTGGGGTGCCTGACTAGTACCCCAGAATGAACCAAACAGAAGCAGGAAACTATTCTCTGGCAAACCTTCCTAGAACTTGCCCTGCAGTCAAAGTCACTTTGTGGAAAACAAGTCAAAGCAGTCTGGGGCAAAGGACTATCTTCATTTTTTTCTTTTTTCTTTATTTTTAAAGGAGTTTAAGATTACATAAATGTTACATCAAAATTGTAAGGGATTCTCACATAATCCACCCCCTACCCCCACTTTCCCCCATTAACAACATCCTTCACTAGTGTGGTATATTTGTAACATTTGATGAACACATATTAAAGCATTGTTACTAAACATGGACTGTAGTTTACATTATGGTTTACACTTTGCACCACACACTTTATATGTTTTGACTAATGTATATTGGATTACCTTATTTAAGTCATACAATAGAACACCCAGAATGGGAAGAAAGACTATTTCATAGAGATTAGACATGGCATTCAAAGTCCTGTAAATAAGGGAATTCTTGGGGCCACAGGAAGTTACAAGCCCAGAACAAGACACAGGTTCAGAGAAGACAATTGGAACCTACAATTCATATACTCCTCTGCTGATTTTGATAGAGGGCTAAACTCTGGAAAAAAGCACCAACTAAAGGAGAGCCTTTGCAAATACTGTGAAAAATATTTTTTGCACTGGTTTGTTTTAGTTAGGTACTGAACTCAAGGAAGTCTCTGTTATATTATTACCTGGATAGAAACGTAAGTAATAGATAGATCATGGACTAAATCCCAGAAATAACCCTTTCAAATATTAAAATGTAAATTATGTAACAAAGGATTGCATGACAAAGAAATGGAAAACAATTAACTAGATAAAAATGCAGAAAGCATCAAAGAAGAAGAAAAGATTTTGGATATACCAAACAAAGACTTTAAACAAATGAGGCTCAACATGCTCAAGGAGATAAAGGGGAAAATATAGAAAAAACTAAAAGATATCAGGAAAATAATGAACAATATGAAGTTCTCAATAAAGAGATGAAAATTTTACAAGGGAAGAAAACAGAAATAATGGTGTTGAAGACCACAATAAATTAAAAATTCCTTAGAGCATTTGAACAGCAGTTTGTAGTTTGCAGAAGTAAGATAAGCAAACTCACAAAGAAGACAAGTGAAATCATACAGGCTAAAGAACAGAAAGAAAAAAGTAATGAATAAAGTGAACAGAACCTAAGGAGCAAAGGGTTACCATCAAGAATGACAATATTTACATTATGGAAGACACAGAAGAAATAAGAGAAAAAGCCAGTAGGAATACTGAAAGAAATAATAGCAAAAATTCTGAAACTTAGCAAAAGACATTAATATGCATGTTCAAGAAGACCAGCAAACCACAAACAAGATAAACCCAAAGAGAACTATTTCCAGGCACATAATACAAACAGTTAAATGTCAGTGAAAAGGGGAGTGTTGTGATAGCTGCAAGAGAAAAGCAAGGGGGGTCCAAATAAGGTTAAGTGTTGAATTCTCGTAAGAAACCCTGGAGATAAGGTGGCAGTGGGATAAAATGTAAAGCCCTGAAAGAAAACAACTGCCAACCAAGCATTTTATAATTGGTGAGACTGTCTTTCAAAAATGAGGGAGATATTAAGATAATCACAGATAAACAAAAACTGAGATTGTTTTCACCACTGGACATGCTGCAGTGGTTTGAAGCTATGTACCCTAGAAAAAAACATGTTCTTAATTTAAATTCTTTCCTGTTGGTGTGAACCCATTGTGAAAAGGAACATTTGATGAGGTTTCTTCCATTAAGGTTTGGCACAAAGCAAACAGGATGGCTTTAATCCTAATACTGGAGTCCCTTATAGGCTGAAAACTGAAATTTTAAGTGCAAAGAAACCAGAAATTTATGGAATATGAGACTAGGACCAGAAGTAGCTCTATCAGGGGCCTCCTTGAGCTTCTGGAATGTGAGCTCCCAAAGAACAGAGTCCCATGTGAATGTTTAACTGAACATGGAATTAGTCAACCATTTCGGTGGAAATCATCATTGGAAATTCAGTTATGCAGAAAAGTTCTGCAGACATTTCTATTGTCTGATATATTGGTTCCCAGTAAACATCAGGCAAATCTGAAAAGACTGTGAAATTTGTATCAACAGTACCCTTACCAGAATGGACAAAAAGGTTCAGAGAAGGGACAAATTGAAGGGAGAATGACTTCAATGGTGAAACAATGGAAACCTAGGTCTGGAGTGAAGAGATTTCCTCAGGCCAAGAGAATGGGCCCACCCAGGTGTGGGTATTGCACCTCATTGTTAAGGAAGATTGCTGCTTCCCAAGTACTAAGATATGGGGGACCTGTGCCCTGGAGCATGTGAGAGCCAGAACACCACTCCAATGCTGAGAAACAGTGTGGCCTATGTCCTAGGGTTTATGGAGAGCCTCTCCACCACCCCAGTGCTTGGATAGGGTGAGGTCTGTGCCCTAGGGTTTGTATAGAGCCTGGCTGCCATCCCAATGCTTGGAGATGGTAAGAGTATGTGCTGGTCATCTTTTACTGGAAATTAGTTCTAAATTAGCATATGAAAGGATTTCCTTTTGGCTTGTGCTTCTGAAGGAAGGGCCAAGGTAGAGCTGGCCACAGACAGGAATGTGGAGTGCATCCACACTAGTTTCCTCAGTGGTACTTGTGTCACTGTTCATGTTTGAGTTCCTTGTATGAAAGGTAGTAGCTAAAAACCACATACACTGTGAGCACCATAGAAAGCCCAGTGATGATTCCTTTCTTTACTTTGATGATGGACTTATTATAATACTAGAAGTAAATTTTTTGAAATGCTCAAGCAATGCCTCTAGGGGTGATATACCACATCAGTATCATTTGGCAGCTCCAGCCACTGCGCAAGTGTTTCTAAGCGGTGGGGCTTCTGCTCCAAAGGGCCTAGAGATAAAATCACTGATCCATTAATGACCCTCAGACCTTTGATTCTAATGAAGTTTGCCCTGCTGGGTTCCAAATTGTTTTGGAACCAGGATCCCTGGTTTGCTTCCAATAGCTCCTTATTATTGGAGAGGGAATGTCATCTCATGCCTGTCCCTGCATTGCATATTGGAAGCAGATGACGTGTTTCATAGATGTCACAGGTCCACATATAGAGAGGGGAATTGTGTCCCAGGACAGACCACACTCAAAATAATGGTAATATTTTATACCCATTTGGGATTAAAAATAAGAAAAAATAAATTAAATTAAAATAAATAGAATTTTATTTAAAGGTTCCAAAAATGACAAACATATTTCATTTATTCATTAACCTTTAAAGAAAAGGAATGAAATCTAAATTATAACCAGACCTTTTACATGTGGTAGTATTCAAAGTTCCGTTAAATTATATGAGAAATAAAATAGCTATAGAATTTTAACCAACTATTTCATAAAGAAGATTTGAAATAAATATGGATATTATATCTCTGGATGGAAGGTTAAAAATCGTAATTTTGAGGAGGGGCATTAGTAAGCGGGTGGCAAAAACACCAAGCAAATGCAGAAACAAGCAGAAACTGTCAAAAATAACTTTTCCAGAACTATAGCAAACAGTCAAGGGTAAACAGCAACCATGTAAATGTTGATTCAGGAATGAGAAATCCTAAATAAGTTAGGAAATGGCCTGGTGCTTTCACCTGCTCTGATACCATCACCTCCTCTGGGTCCATGCAATAGTCTATGGATATGATAGCAGCCTGTGTTCCCAGTATAGTGATATACATTCTTATTGAGCATTTCTGGTTCTGATTATTAGTACACATCAGAAACAATGGAAGCAAGAAGACACTAGGATAACCTATTTAAAGTGCTGACAGAAAAAAAAATAGACTATCAGCCAAGAATTTTAAATCTCTCAAGACAGTCCTTTAAAATGAGGAAGAAATAAAGACATTTCCATATTAACAAAAGCTGAGGGAGTCTGTTACAGCCTACCACAACCTACACCTGCCCTTCAAGAAATATTAGAAGGAGTCATTGAAGATGACACTAGACAGCTATACCCATATGAAGAAATAAAACTCCACAATAAATGTAAATTCCTGGATATACACAAATGTCAATATTGTTGTAGCCATGGTTTATAACCTACTTTTTATATCTAACATGATTTATAATAAATACATTTAAAAATTATGATTTTATATTATTGGGCAAAAAAGAGTATCTTCCTGTAATTTGTGACCAGAATAACATAAAAAAGGATGAAGGAGTACAGAAGCAGAGGTCATAAATATTATTCAATTTAAGTTTATCAATTCAAGCTAAATTGCTATAGATTATGGTGTTAAATTCAAACTCCATGGCCAACAGAAGAGAAATATTATTAAAAACTACAATAAAATTAAATTGGAAGGGAAATAAACTGTTTAACTTCAAAAGGTCAGTTAGAGACAAAAGAAAACAGCAGGAAAGGAAATGAGAGACAAAAAGGTAATCTATAAGACTTACACAAATAACAAAATGTCAAAGTCCAAAATATAAGTCCTGCCTTATCTGTAATTACTTTGACAGTAAATTGACTATAATCTCTAATCAAAAGGCAGAGATTGGCACAATAAGGACAAAAGGGCATATTCCAACTTGATCGTATTTCAAAGAAACTTACCTTAGACACAATGAAACAAATAGGTTAAAAGTGAAAGGATGGGCAACAGACTAACAGGTAGAGCTGAATGCTCTCACATAAACAATGGTGAAAGAGCCAGAAGCTGTTGGAGGAATTGCTTTGGGGGTTAGCAGACCAGGAAAGTGCTATACAACTCCCAGGAGGATGAGGGACAGAGTGAGGAAGAACTGAAAATGACATATGTGAGTTACAAAGCCCAGATGGCAGTTGGGAAATGTTCCCCTCCTGAACCCCAAGATATATAAACCAGGGTAAAACACATGGTGTACTGCAGCCAACTGAGAGAGAAACACTGTCAACTCCCTGTCAACTGTTTCAAGGGAAAAAGGATGGGAGGCTGGGGTGCTTTTCTTCAGTGAATTTAGCCAGTAAAGCCCACTTTGAATCTCTGATCTGGAAACTCAACACAGGAACAGAGGAAAGCCAAGACAGAAAAACACCTCTTTGGAATGAAGTGCTGAAAATCACCATCTGATGGCTGGTCTGGAAATTGCAAGGGCATAAACTGTTCATGATCTCTGTATCCAAGCCCTGGGAGAAAATCTGTGATCCCTAGTGAGTCCCTGGCCCAATTTTGAAAACTTAAGTTGGGCAATTTTAAAGCCTGAGAATAAATGGAGCCAAATATCAAAGAAGAGCTGTGAAAAAAGAAAACAATAGGTAAGAGAGAGAAATTAGTCATCAGAGTAAATTCAGATGCTTAGACATCAGCAACAAATTGGAAGCTATACTAAGAAACAGGAAGAGATGGCCCAGCCAAAAGAACAGAACAAATATCCTGAGATACAGGATTTAATACAAGTAATCAGTGATAATCACACAACTGTTCTGAATCACTCCAAAGAATTTAAAGAAAATATGATTAAAGAAATACAAGATACTAAGAAGGCAATAGGAGAGCATAAAGAACAATTTGAAAGCCTGCAAAGAAAATAACGGCCTTATGGGAATGAAAGACACGATGGATGAGATTAAAAGTACATTAGAGACAATAAGAGCAGATTTGAAAAGCTTGAAGACAGAATTAGTGATTTCAAAAACAGAACATCTGAACTAGAAAAGGTGGGAGAACAGAAAGTGAAGAGAATATAAAAAAAATAGAACAGAGTATAAGGGAATTGAATGACAATCAGAAACTCACAAATATTTTCATTACTGAAGTCCAAGAAGGATAAAAGAATGGTAAAGTGGCAGAAAGTATATTTGAGGAAAGAATGAGTGAAAACTTCACAACCATTAAAAAGGGCATAAATATCAATATCCAAGAAAGACAATGCACCCCAAACAAAATAAATTCGAATAGACCTACCATGAGACACCTACTATTCTGAATGATAAATATCAGAGATGAAGAGAGGATTCTGAAAGCAGCAAGAGAAAAGCAAAGCATCACATACAAGAGAAACTCGATAAGATTAAGCACTGACCTATCTTAAGAAACCATGGAGGAGAGAAGAAAGTGGTATGATGTATGTAAGGTACTGAACAAGAAAAACTGTCAGGTAAGAATCCAGCAAAGCTGTCCTTCAAAAATGAGGGTGAGTTCAAAGTCTTTGCAAAAAAACAAAAACTGATAGAATAGGTTACCAAAGACAAGATTTGCAAGATACTAACAGAAATGCTGCAGTCTGAAAGGAAAAAACAAGGACAAGAGATTTGGAAAAGAGTTTAGAAATGAAGATGATTAGGAAGGGTAAACTAAAGGATAAGAAGACAGACAATAAAATGATATGACAACAGAGAACCAAAAGACAAAATGGATGAAATAATTAATGCTTTTACAGTAATAACACTGAATGTTAATGGATTGAACTCCCCAATCAAAAGACATAGACCAATAGAATGGATATATATATATATATATATGAGCTGTCTATGTGTTGTCTGCAAGAGACCCACCTCAGACAGAAGAACACAACCAGGTTAAAAGTGAAAGGTTGGAAAAAAGTATTCCACGCAAACAGTAACAAAAAGAAGTGGTTTAGGCCAGATAAATGTAAAATAATATCATTTTATGTGAACAGTAATTACGCAATCCAACTGTCAAATTGTTCCTGTGATCAGTATTCTTTAATTTTTCTCATACAAAATAAATACCTTCTTTTAATTGAGGAGGACTAGAGAAGATATATATTTTTAAATACTTCATTTTTCTTTAACCCCTTCTTATTCATACTCTTCAAGTAACATATTTGGATCAATAATGATTTACCATGACAACTGTTGAACAAGATTTTTAGTTTTTCTATCTTATAAAATTATGAGATGGCAAATGGTTATCCACTGTAATTCATTTCAAATAAGATGTGATCAACTCCCAAATAGGAATTTAATTATCTAGAAAGAATTATGGCCTAAATGGAAATTACATAAATCAATAATTTATTATGCCCAATAGAACTGTAATATAAAAATTAGAATTATGTTATAATTAGTTGCTATTATATTTGAAATATTTTCATTTATGAAGGTTTGTTGCTACACTATTTTTTATAATTAATTATATTAAATCTAAACTGGTCTTGCAATCTCTTTTAAAATTGTAATTTCTTCCAATCTGTTTTTCTATTTATTTTAGAATTTTACAATAAAGGACTTTTTATCAGCTAAAAAAAAAGCCATTTATTATATACTTTGGATAGATCATGTGGTATGGAATATATTTCAGTAAAACTACTTAATAAACAAATAAATAATTGTGCAAGAATAGTGAAATAGCAGCTATGTCAGCAGGGGAAACAGAGAAACTGAAAGGTGAGAAATTTTTTTCTTTGTCTGACTTTTGTTTATTATTATTATTGAAATAATGAAAATGCTTTAATGATTGAAGTGATGAACACACAACGATGTGATTATAACAAATATCACTGATTGTATATTTTGCATAAATTGTATGCTTTATTAACATGTATCAATAGAATTTATTTGTTTAAAAAAAGTGAAAGGATGAAAAAATAAGCTCTATGCAAATAGAAACCAAATGAATGCTGGAGGGGCTACCCTAACATTTGACAAAATAGCTTTAAGTGATAAATTGCTGCAGGAGACAAAGAAAGACATTACATATCAATAAAGGGGTCAATAATTCAAATATGCACCTAATAACAGAGCTACAAAATACACGAAGCAACATTGACAGAATGGAAGGAGAACTAGTTTTATAATAATAGTTGGAGATTTCAAGATTGTCAATAACAGAGGACTTGAACAATATCATAAGCCAACTAGTTATGAAATTCACATACAGAATACTCCAAACAAAAATAATAAAAAAATATATTCTTCTCAAGAACAAATGCATCATTCACCAAGACAGACATTACCTAGCTTACAAAACAGATATAAATATATTTTTTAAATGAGTGAAACCATACAAACCATCTTCTCCAGCCAAAATAGAATGAAGTTAAAGAAATCTGGAAAATTTACAAATAAACAAAAATTGAACAAATCTAAGAATAAATCACAGGGGAAAAACAAAATATTTAGAGATAAATGAAAATGAAAACATATCATAACAAAACATATGGGGTGCAGCAAAGGCAGTGCTCGGAAGGAAATTTATACCTCTAAATACTTACATAAATAATAAGAAAGATCTCAAATTAATATCCTCTCATAAAACCATGAGGAACTAGAAAAAGAAATGCAAACTAAAAATAAAGTTAACAGTAAGAAGGGAATAATAAAATTTAGAGTGGAGATAAATGAAATTGAGAATAGAAAACAACTGAATCAATGAAAACAAAAGTTTAATCTTTGATAAGATTAGTGAAATTGAGAAATCTTTAGCTAGACTGACAAAGAATATAAGAGACGAGAAAAGAAAATCATAACCTCATTTTCCTTACCAAAATAGATGCAAAAATCTTCAACAAAATGCTAATAAATCGGCGGGTTGGAAACGAGCGCCCCTTGTGCACGTGTGGAGAGGCGGCGGCACCAACGCGGCGGCGGGAGACATCCCCGCCCCCTCCGAAGGTAGAGGGCCGCGCTCGATTCTCGCGGCCTCCGTCACCCGCTCAGCTCCCTGCCCTGGGCGAGGAGGCTGGCTTGTGGTGTTGAGTGGCCCGAGCTGAGGGCGCGAAGAGCTCAGGGAGGCGACGACGACGGCGTTGATATCGGTGGTAACGACGGCCTCAGCAGGCGGGGAAGATGAAAGGTAGCCGGATCGAGCTGGGAGATGTGACACCACACAATATTAAACAGTTGAAGAGATTAAACCAGGTCATATTTCCAGTCAGCTACAATGACAAGTTCTACAAGGATGTGCTGGAGGTTGGCGAACTAGCAAAACTTGCCTATTTCAATGATATTGCAGTAGGTGCGGTATGCTGTAGGGTGGATCATTCACAGAATCAGAAAAGACTTTACATCATGACACTAGGATGTCTGGCACCTTACCGAAGGCTAGGAATAGGAACTAAAATGTTAAATCATGTCTTAAACATCTGTGAAAAAGATGGCACTTTTGACAACATCTATCTGCACGTCCAAATCAGCAACGAGTCGGCAATTGACTTCTATAGGAAGTTTGGCTTTGAGATTATTGAGACAAAGAAGAACTATTATAAGAGGATAGAACCTGCAGATGCTCATGTGCTGCAGAAAAACCTCAAAGTCCCTTCTGGCCAGAATGCAGATGTGCAAAAAACAGACAACTGAACAAATTACAAATGAACTTTCTTGCACTTGCTTGTCGCCAAATAAAAGAGAGGCCCATTGATTTTTCCCCTTCTTTCTTTTAAAGCCCCTCCTGCCCTCCCCCACCCCCCGTTTCTCTTCTATCTTTCCTTCCTTTTCCTCTGTAAGTTTTAATACTTTCAGGACTTTAAACATTAATCATGTTTGGATTGTTTTAGTTTTCTGACTTTCTTGAGGTGGTTTCATTGAAGGAAGGAGAAGGTATAGGTATGTTTAGTTTCACAGTTAAGAGATATGGTCCCAAAATTGGGGTGTCAATTTCAAATTTTTTAGCTAATTTTTTTATATGTCCTGCTTTCACATTGAAGGGCAGAGCCTACAAAATATTGTATATTTCAAAAGACAAAAAGCAGCAGCAGCAATATCTTGTTCTCTAATTCATAGATAAAGCTTAGTGTGTTGTGGTACTTTGGGTTTTTAAAGACTATTTGTGGGATACTAGTCCCTAAACATTGCCTTCACTCCACCTTTAGTCCTTCTTAGCAGTATCTCAGGAGTTGGACCATTATTCTTGTAAGAAATATTTACTTTTTTTTTTTTTTAAGCAGTTATTTCCTCTCTTCCTTGCTGGTGGTTATGGGTAGATGGGGCAGGTTGGTTAGGTAGTGTTAATACTTTGATCTCAGTATTTCAGTTAAACTCCCTTTTGCTAATGAGTGGTCTGGTTGTTAGCAGGTTTATTTTTCCTGCTGATTGTTAATAGTGGCATTAACTTTTAGAGTGTGGGCTGGTGAAATTATTTTAATATTCCACCTACAGATATATGGCCTTTAACTGACCTAAAGAGGTTTGTTCTGATTTACTTTTTTTCCTCTTGTCCTTTTTCTTCAGTAAACACAACAGTAGTTTTAGTCAACATTGTTAAAAATGGAGTTTGTGTCCTTATAGTTCAAGACTCCTAATTAGACCTGAAGCAGGTGTTTTCTCTTGGACATATTAAAAAGAACTTAAAAGGAAGTTTAGATGAACTAGTGGCACATGCAAAAAAATGCATTTAATATCAGCTAATGCAGGCTGCTAAACCTGTGGCCACTGAGTGATTATATATAGGAAGGAATATCTAGGCAGTATTTTTGAGAATATAGCTGTGCTATTGCTTATCTGTTGGCAAACATCCTAGATTTGATTATGCTCTGTGCCTACGATGTTGAGTTTAAGGATTTGGGGAAGAGTGGAATTGTTAAAATATTGCTTCTATTCTTGGAAAAGTAGAAGTCTGGAAGTGTTAATAATGCATGTGTCACTGTGACTTCCTCTATAGACAGAACTGATTTATGCCAGAAAATTTTCTGGCACATAGGCAAGTGGCTTTAATGGGTTGATCAATTTTTGTAAGATGGGAAACATCCGAGAGTTTCTTGTTTTCCTCCTATAGTCCCATCTTCAATATTTATAAATTTTTAGATTGCCAATACTGATGGCCCATTACAGTGTCTTACTGGATTTTTAAAACAGTGCACAGGGTTTGAGTTTTCTCTTTAACTTTAAAAGGAACGTTGATTCATGTCTATCCTCTTAAGTAAAATTCTAGTATGAAAGTCTCATCTCTCCAGATACACTATCTACAAAATGTTTATGCACATTTTGTAATCCTAAGTTCTTATTTGAGAATGTGAAAGTATAATAGACTTAAACAGTCTAATATATTGAGTGCCAAGAATAATAAAGAAAAGGAAGGTAGTTGATGAATGAATATATAGGTGTCTAATCTTAAGATAGTAAAAACCTAGAAAAGACCACATTTTCTTGATCATCAGTTTCTGAAGCAGTCCAAATTTAAGCTTAGAAGAAATGTTTCACATTAAGCACCTTTAATCTTCTTGGATAAACTTCAGCTTGCTCTTGCCAAGAGAAGAGTGCTTGAGTTACAGAAGGCATTCCTTTGAAGAATTCACTCTTTTTTGTAAATTTCCAGATATCAAAATAGATTTTGATAGGTAAATGAGTTTTCTGAGATGACACTGCCTGTACTTCTATAACCATTTTGCCTGGACTATCTAATCAGTCCTATGAATGTATCCCTAAATGTGGTTATTGAAAACAGAATAGCTGCCTCATTACAATTAAGTACATGTTATTTAAAGAGGGGAAAAAATTAAATTTTGAATTGAGTGTGTAGGCTCCCTGTCACAATTTCTTTTTCCACACTAGTCAATGATTTAACCAAAATTGTAAATGTTTGTAAAGGGTTAATTGTCCTGCATCAAACTTGTATTAAGTAATTCCATCCACTTACAGAGGAGGTGAATGTGGAGGAGGTAGAAGCTGGGCACTCATTCATATGCCTGAGAGTCAGTAAAGACTGAGTGTTCCATGTTGAAATGGTACTTTTGATATGTATAATAAAAATTATCTTGAAGGTGAAACAATAATTCCATTAACTGGAAGATCACAGAATGTGTCCATGATATTTTTCAGGACAGATAGTTGTTACTGTGGTGTGAATAGGTAAAAATTATACTGTATGGTAATTGCATTTAAGTTCTAAAGAAAGAATCTGCAGATAAAACTATGCAATATGTAATTTATCCACATTAGTTTTCATTTGGGTAAGGAAGTTCTGAAATACCCCCAAAGCAGTTTACTTAACATTTGAAAGTCCTCCAAAAATAGAGCTATTGGAAAAGCATTGTATATGGTGGTGGAAAAGATAAGCTCCCTCAGTTTTTTGGAGGGAAAAACTAAAAATACTTAAATGGCTAAGTTTTACTTGGTGCAGTTAAGATTAAATTTGTCAATTTTAACATTGCTGTTACATCTGAAATAAACTTAAGTGATGTTCTGGTAAAAAAAAAATGCTAATAAATCAAATCCAAGAGAATATTAAAAGCATTATACCTCATTACACAGTGGGATTTATCCCAGGAATACAAAATTGGTTCCACACAAGAAAAGCAATTAATGAATTTAATATATCACATTAAAAGAATGAAGTAAATAGCATGCAGGGAAGGGTAATCAGTATTTTGTTGAGGATTTCTGCATCTATATTGGTAAGGAAAATTGGTCCCTAATTTTCAGTTCTTGCAATGTCTTTATCTGATTTTGTATTATGGTAAAACTGGCCGTATAGAACGAGGGAAGAGTTGTCTCAGAATGAGTTAAGAAGGGTTTCTTCCACTTTAATTTTTTGTAAGAGTTTGAGAAAGATTGATGTTAATTCTTTTTTGATGTTTTGTAAAATTTACCAGTGAAGCCATCTATTCCCAGAGTTTTCTTTTTTGAAGGTTTTTGTTTACTGTTTCAATCTTTCTTTACTTATTATATGTCTGTTCAGATTATCTATTTCTACATGAGTCAGTTTAAGTAAATTTTGTGTCTCTACAAATGTGTCCATTGCACCTAGAGTATTGGTTTGTTGCTGCCATTTCCATGCTGGAAGCTGCCCAATGTATTCAGCCTTACACGAGGATGTTGGAGGCTCACCTGAGTGATTGGTGGCATATCAGGGTCTTGTTTCTGCTGCTGGGAGAGTGGGTATTCAGCAGTGACTGGAGCTAGGTTGTCCCTGCTGAATGGAAGTTCATGTTGCTGAGGCCATGCAAAAGCTCTATCCCTACCACCATTGCCAAATTATTCATGATCCCATTGGGCAATGACATGGGTGGGAGTGGAAAAAATCTCACTTGTATCAACAGAACAGGTCTTACTATGCATTTGTTTATAAAAATTATCCCCTGATGATGTCTCCCTCTGGTGGGCATTCACATGGGACATAAATTATTTTCATGTTTTATACCTATTCAGAAAGGTCTATCCATCCATCTCCCACAGAAGTCCATGACTCCAAATTTCCAGTCATATTGATTGCAAGTCCATG
Source organism: Tolypeutes matacus (assembly GCA_026826555.1). NCBI lineage: Eukaryota > Metazoa > Chordata > Mammalia > Cingulata > Chlamyphoridae > Tolypeutes > Tolypeutes matacus. The sequence goes on along the minus strand of JAKSZT010039097.1, from coordinate 11,572 downwards.
ATTCTCCAGTCTAATCACTGGCCACAGACCTTGAATCAATAAATAAAGTCACCTCCAACCACTTCTCCTTCCAAACAAAATTTACAACCATATTTTGATGACTGGGAGGGTTTCCCTTTACCTCTGTCCTTTATTATTGTCCAAGAATGGAACTGCAGGGCTGAAACTGTACAATTTCAAGTGATACCTACATATTGCTAGAACATCTGTAATCCAGGCCCTAATCTTCTCTTCCTAAATCAACTGATTATCGGGAGGTCTCCAATTGGTTCAGGCTGGGGAACAAAAGGAAATATGACAGAAGTGGGTGTTATAGGCACTTGGGCAGTTTCTTCACATAAAAAGCACAGTTGCCCATTAACCTAAACATGTTGCGGACCCTTCTCTTGTTTTGGTCCCCATTCAAAACGAGCAGGTTTTCAGGTCCCTTGCTAAATGTACTGGGGTAACACACTCAAATGAGGATTATGCTGTCTACAAAATCCAAAGAAGATATCTATACATTATAACTATTTTTCAGTTGGGAGGGAGTTGCATCAACTATTTTTCACTTTATTTATGTTTTCAGATGTAAATTTCTCATATATTCTCACCATGAATAATATCAGTGAAAACAAACTATCCACAATATGGATAAAACTTAGCAATAAAATGAGTGAAGAAAAGTTACAAAAAAAACACACCAGGATTCCCATTTTATAAAATCCAAAAGCCCATTTAAATATATTGCTTAGTGATACCTACATAGGTGATGAAACTCTGTCTTAAACAAGAGACTGATAAACACAGGCTTCACACAGGTTGTTTTCTCAGAAGGGTGACATGGGGAAGGGCACAGTGGCACATGGGCATCCAGTTCCTGACGCGGGCAGTGGATTCAAGGGTGTGCATTTCATTGAAATGAACGTGACAGATGCTACACTTATTCTTCTGTAGGAATCAATTAGTAACACTAAAAATTAAATGATGTTTTATACACAAACATGCACACATAGTGCCAAACTATAAACAATCCAGCATGGATCCTGGAAAGTGACAGCTGAGTATGAAACAAAGGATATGTAGGAAGCTAGAAAGAAATTAAATAAAAATGGGTACTGCAGGGGATTATTGGTGGGGGGTGTCTGGGAGGGGGCATTCATGGGAATTAGTTCATCCGAATATACATGAAGATATACAAAATCGTTCTAAAGATCAAAAGATGGGGCATGGTCACGATGGGTGGACAATCACACAATAAATGAGGGAATCTGAATTCCTAGCCTGGAGAGCTCTGCCACAGTCTCCAAGGGAGCAGCAATAGTCCTCTGAGTGCAGGGACAGTGTCTGTCAAAAAAGGAGGACCCACTGATGTGTTCTTTTTATTGATGACTACTCTTGTGAGTCTTTGCTCTTGTAACTGAGACTTAGCCTGCAGTTGTGGGGTGCCTAAGGGTTGCCACCTGAGAGCCTCCTTGTTGCTCAAATGTGGCCTCTCTCTAAGCCAAACTCAGCATATGATTGCATTACCTTCCCCCTAACGTGGGACATGAATCCCGGGGATAAGCTTTCCTCGCAATGAGGGATTAATACCAAGTGCCAACTGGCAACACAACTGGAAAAAGACCTTGAATAAAAGGGGGAAAAGGTACAGACAAATGAGTTCAAGTGGCTAAGAGACTTCAAAGAGAGTAGGGAGGTCATCCCAGAGGTAACTCTTACGCACACCTCAGTAGGAGCTCATAGAACATCTAAGTGCCTATCACCCCACACAGAGGAGCTCCTGAGAGTTCTGGAGACACCCAGGTCCTATATCCAGGGGGATAGCCGTAGAGACTGATGCCTTATCAATGGGCTCTATTTTGGAATCTGTGCTCCTAATAGTGACAGAATTGGACTCAAATAAGTCCTCCCTGCACATGGTTCATCAGTCCCTTCTATTCAAACCTATATGTGATGCAGAAGTTTTTAGGTATACTTCCAGAGACTGGAGCCTCTGGCTTACCTATGTACCACGTGTGCGTGGAATCTCGGTGGAGCTGCAGCTCCTACCCTACAGCTCAATGGACTCATCCAAGTCACCTGGCGAGGAGACAACGATGGGCAACGGCCATCCCAGGGAGTGGAGAGGGCCTGCATCTGCAGGAAGGATCATCCCACCCACCATATCCATGGGATATAAGCCCTCTCTCACTTGGAGGTGGAGTGGACATCACCATCCCAGTCCCCTCAGGATTGTGGGAAGAACTATGGGCTAGAGTGGACTTGATGGTATTCTGTTGTATACATATGGTGATTCGAGCAATGGAAGAAATTATAACAATGAGGTGGAGCCAGTGGCCACTTGACACTTTAGGGGCAGGGAGCGGACAATTAGTTGAAATACAGGGGCTTCTTTGAGATTTGGAGGTTGTCCTGAGTACCATTGTGGCAATGGATGTAGGCCATTTTAAATCAGCACACACCACTCAGAACTGTGTGGGAGAGAGTGTGGTCTACAATGTGAACTGTGGTCTATGGTTGGTGGCAAGGCCCCAGGATGTGTAAGTCCATTGACGGTGGTGGGCCACACTTGTGGGAGATGTTTGCATGGGATGTGATGGGAGGTGTGGGAGGTAGGCAACATGGGAATCCCAGGGGGTTCTGTGTAATATTTTCGGTAATCTAAGCACCTCTTAAAATATATTAAAAAAAATAATAATTACTGTAAATAAAGCTACTTTACTTGTGCAAAAAAAAAAAAAGGAAAAATGATTGAAGTGATAAATGCACAACTATGTGATAATCCTGAGTACTATTGATTGTACACTTTGAATGGAATTATGCTTTATTAACAAGTATCAATAAAATTGATTTTAAAAAGAAAAAAGAAACAAAAAAAAACATCAGAATGCATCCTTTGCTTCAGGTAGCAACATTTAAATCTCCTTTTCTAAGCATCTAACAACACTAAATATTTCTACAATAAACAACAATGACATGATTGTATATGTTTAGTTTTCTACTTCTAGAACCAATCTATAGACAAAGCACAGAAGACTTCCTTGCAGCTTCAGAGCACATGAGCTTCAGAGTCTTACAAACCTTACTGCATAAAAACAATCACATAACTCTTCAGAATACACTGCAAACCTTACAAAGTTTTACTTTCTAAAAAACAAGCACATAACTCCTCAGAATACATGACAAACCTTACAAAGCTTTATGTGTAAAAGTAATAAAATAACCCTTCAGAATACATTGTAAATCTTAAGTTTTACTTTGTAAAGATAATAATATAACAAAAATGAGAGGGAAGGTGAAGGGAGGGTAAGGGCATGGATTTTTTTTTATCTTTCATGGAGGATGTTGATAAACACTGTCAAAATTATCAGTCAAAACATGTGTGCTTAATTGTATTACTGAAAGTGACAATGTTACAGTGGTGTTGAAGGAGGAAAGCTATAACACTCATGGGGTGGGGAGCTGTGGGATAAGACCACCTGTTCCTCAGGGACTAGGCTGCAGGGGCACCTCTGTGGATAGCCTCCCTGTGCCACCCCCATCCCAGCCACAACTGGCCTCTCAGAGCTGGGTCCAGCTTCATACCACCTTAGGGGTCACTGAATTTTTCACAGGGTCAATTTAGACTCCAATGCTAACCAGAAATGCCTGCCAGTCTAGGCCCTTGTTTTTAGAACAGGTTTTTGTATCAGCTCCAGAAGGTGCCTCAGAGTAAACCTTTCCTATTACTAGTTCTGATTCCAGAAGGAACATGTGTCCTCAACACAGACCAAACAGAAAGGACAGGTTTGCGGGGAGCTTTTGAGAAAGTCCTACTTGCTTTTCTGGGTGAACTTCCGGAAGCAACTCTCTCTCCACTAGAACCTAAGGTATAAAGCACATGGCTTCAATTGCTCCCTCCACTGCTGTACAACAAAGCAGAACCAGCTGTGGGATGAGGCCAGCATGGTGAGCAGCACAGTAGAGAATGGGAAATGGAAAATTCTGAGCCCCTGGATCAAGCACCCTAAGTAAGACCCACCTTCCTGCGGGACTTCCAAGGCATTGGGGCCAAACTTTCCTCCCTCTCTTAGACATTCTGAGTCTGTGTTTCTGTTTCTTGGATCAAAGCACCCTAATGAACACAGAGAAGGATAGCTACCATGATGCACAGGAGCAGAAGTCACACCTCCTGGACCTGAAAGATCAGCAAAGGCTTCCTGGGGGAAGCTCCCACTGGCAGTCCTGAGCCAAGCAGGGTGGATGAAGATACCTTCCAGTTGTAGGTGCCAGTCCAGCGATGACCCCCAGTGCCCTTGGGGAAGAGTCAGGACACAGGGAGGAGGTGGAGAACCACCAGCGCCAGCAGTCGGGATTTTACCCTGAAGTTGCCTCAAACAGTTTTGCACTTGGGAGTGCCCTGCCCAAAGGCGCATTTCACAAAGAACCCTCCAATGGCAAAGGCAAGGCAAGAATGCAGACAAAGAGACAGGCCATGGCAATCGAGCACTAGAGGAGGAGGTCCTCAACAAGGTAGGGGCAGAGAGGGAGAAGGGAACCGGGGAGAAAATGGACACAGAACTGCTGGATTTCCTGACTGATGAGACTGTAGATAAGGGAAAGAGGCATCCAGACAACGTCCCAAGATTCCAGGTCGGCAACACCATTCCCTGGGAAAAGAAAAACTTCTGAAGAGAAAGTATGAGACATTCTGAATGAATCCTGAAGATATCATGTTGAGTGAAATAAGCCTGATACAAAAGATAAATGTATGATCTTGGTGAAATAAAATAATTTTTTAAAAAAAACAAATTCACAGTCAGAAATTAGAATTCAGGTTATCATGGGCTGGGGTAGGGTAGGGAAATGGAAAGTTAATGCTTAATTTGTCCAGCGTTTCTATCTAGAATGATGGAAAAGTTGTGATACATTATGAAGGTAATTAACAGCACTGAATTATATATCTGAATGTGGTTAAAAGGGTGGAATATGAGAGCCAATGTGGCTTAGTGGTTGAGCCCGGGCTTCCCATATGAGGTCCCCCCCAAACCAAAAAAAAGGTAAATATGTTACTAGAATAAAAATTAAGGAAGAAAAACAAAACAACCCCACAAGACTGTGCAACACCGTGTATCCTAATAAAAACTATTAACTATAGTTAATAGTACAATTATAATAGTTTCAACAATTGTAACAATGGTTACCACACTAATGCAAGCTGTTAATAATATTTTCTGTATGCATTTTCTGTTAATCTACAATTTCTCTAATTAAAAAAAAAAAAAATACTGAGGAGAAAGCCCAGGTGCGTGGGGGCCACCGCAGAGGGGAAGGCGGGAAGCAGCGGGCATGCGCGCTGCGGCTCTTTCGCTCATCCCAGAGTGGCTGACGAAGCCTCCTGGAGCAAAGCACTGTCCTGAGTGCTGGGGTCAAGAAGAGCTCCCAACTCCACGCAGCTCACTTTCGGGCGGCGGGACAGGCAGTAAGAAATAAAACAAATACACCAAACGAAAGCAAGGTGAGCAGAGCGCGCCTGGGCGGCCACATCCGACTAGGGCTCCCAGGTCAATTTCCCCCCCTGCCCGAGTCAAGGCGCGGCACAGGCAAACAGCCGCAGCGCGGCCGCCCAAGACCCGACGGGGGAGCGGGCCGGGGCCTCGGGAGCGAAAGGCAGCGGCGCATGGGGGCGGGCGTTGGGAGCGCTCGCTGGGGCGGCGGGCGAGGAGCACGCGGGGCGGCGGCGCAGATCGAGAGCGGACCCTTGGACGCCCGGGCCCCTGGCCTAGGGCCGCCGGCTCCCGAGAGACCGCGGAGCGGGCACGCTTTCGGCAGGTCAGGTAGCTCACCTGGGGCCAGCGAGGATCGCTGCATACCGCGGGGCGGGAGCGGAGCTTGGCTTCCAGTCGCCTAGGCCAATCGCAGAGCGAGGCGCGCCGACTGACAGCCTGCGCGAGCCAACCACTGATGCCAGTGGGTGGGACTCCGAAGACCCAAACTGAGAAGGCCGCGCTAACAGTTGCTAGGGATGTAGGAGGGTCCATCTATGGCAGCTCACAGGAGGCAAAAGAGACCCAGCGCCTCCGACAGACGGGGTCGTCTCACTCCTGATCCAGAAGGGAGAGTGACTCGGAGCTCGGCTCTCGGAGGCCTCGCCCGAAAGCCCCGCGGCTCAGGACGACTCCCTCACGGGCCAGGGAGCACGGCGGACCGTCTGACTCTCATGCCCTCTCTACCCCTCAAACCGGCGTCTTTGAGCGACAGACAGAAGCTGCGACGGCCGAAGTGGGTTAGAAACCTTCTGCCGGATGTCTGCCTCCATCCCTGCAGGCGGAGCCTGGCCGGCGCGCGCACATGCTGCCCACCTACCCAGCTGCCCATCCACCCACCTGCGGCCCTCCTGCCCAGCTGCCCATCTACCCACGTGCCCACTCATCGACCTGCCACCCTCCTGCCCAGCTGCCCACTTACCTCCCACCTGCTGCCTGGTGCGGCGAGTTCACAGGAGGTGCTATTTAAATCTGTTTTTCACTTTAGAAGGGATATCTCAACTTGCCTACACTACTGGATGCCTACTAATTTCCCAGAGGCAGAAGGCCCCTGAATTTTTAATGAAACATTTCCCACACTCAAAGCATTAGAAAAAAATCCAACAACCTTCCATGTTAAAAAAAAGAACACTCAGAAAAGTATGAATAGAAGAAACTTCCTTAACATGATAAAGGGCATATTTGAAAAATGTTTAGCTAACATCATACTCAATGGTAAAAGACTAAAAGCTTTCTCCCTAAGATTAGGAACAATACAAGGATGCCTGCATTCACCACTACTATCGCAGTGGAAGTATATTGTAAGGGAAGTTTGAACCAGAGCAATTAGACAAGAAAAGGAAATAAGAGGTATCTAATTAGAAAAAGAAGTGTAACTATCTCTCTTCACAGATGACATTATGCTTTTTGTAGAAAATCCCCCCAAATCCACAAGAAAACTATTAGGACTAGTGAATGAATTTAATGATGCTGAAGGGTACAAGAGAAATGGAAAAAGTCAGTTATATTTCTATTCAACATTAATGAACAATTTGAAATGAAAAGAAAACAATTCCATTTACAATAACTTTAAAAAAATAAAATATTTAGGAATAAATTTCCCCAAGGAGGGTACACTGAAAAAAAAAAACTTCTTTAAAAAAAGGAACGGACTAAACAAGACAGCCTACATTTATGGATTGTAAAATTTAGAATTGTTAAGATGTCAATACTACCCAAAGCAATGTACAGATTAAAAAAAATAAACCTTATAAAAATTCCAGCAGGCTTTATTGCAGAAATAGAAAAGCAGATCATCAAGTTCATATGGAATTGTAATGGGCTCACTATAGCAAAAAACCAATCTTTAAAAAGAAAAACGTGGTTAGAGATCTCACATTTCCTGGTTTCAAAACATACAACAAATGAACATATTTAAACATGTGGAACTACCATAAAAATAGACATATAGACTAATGAAAGAGTATTAAAAATCTTGAAATGAATCCACACATCTATCACCAACACATTTTTACAAAGATATTAATTATATTCAATAGGGAGAGATTAGTCTCTTCAACAAATGGTATTGGGAAAACTGGATATCCACATGCAAAAGAATGAAGTTACATCCCTACCTCACATGATACACAAAATTAAACTCCAAGTAGATGAAGGACTTAAACCTAACAGCTAAAATTATAAAACTCTTAGAAGAATACAGGAGAAAAAATTCCATATCCTTTGATTTGGCAATGATTTCTTGGATATAACACTAGAGAATGAGCAACAAATGAAAAAACTAAATGAAAAAGGAATTCATGACAAATATAAAAACTTTTGTGCATCAAAGGATATAGTCTAGAAAGTGAAAAAACAATCTACAGAATGACAGAATACATTTTTAAAACATAACTGATAGGAATTAAATATACAGATTGAGTAAGGAACTCCTAAAATAACAAAAAAACAACCAAATTTAAAGTGTGTAAGTTTCTTGAATAGACATTTCTCCTAAAAAAGAAATAAAATGGCTAATACATGGAAAAATGCTCAATATCATAAGTCATCAGTGAAAAGCTTATCCAAACTACAATGAGATATCACTTCACACATACAAGAATGGCTATTATTTAAAAAACAAAAAATAACAACTGTTGGTGGGGATGTGGAAAATTAGTACCCTTAGACATTATTGGTAGAGTTATAAAATGGTGCAGCCACTGTGTAAAACAGATTGGCGCTTCCTTAGAAAGTTAAACATATAACCATATTACTATATGACCTTGCATTTCCACTACTACATACCAAAAGAATTGGTAAGTGGGACTAAATTTTATTCTTTTTCACCAGTGTTAGTAGCAACATTAATTACAATAGCCACCAGGTGGAAACAACCCAAGTGTACCTTGACATAAAATTGGATGAAAAAAAAATGGTATATCAATGCAATGGAATATTATACAACCATAACAAGGAAGTGTTGATACGTGGTACATCATGGTTAAACCTTGAAGGCATTATGTTCAGTGAAATAATCCAGGCATAAATGGACAAATCTTGTAATATTCCACTTTTTTAAGATATCAAAAATAAGCAAATTAATAGAGGCAAATAATTGATTAGTGGTTACAATGAGCTGGAGGAGGTGGGAGGGTAATTATTGCTTAATAAGTTCAAACTCTGTGGTCATGGAAAAGACTTTGCAGTTGATCATGGTGACAGTAACACAACACTGTGAATGTAATTATTACTACTGAAATGTATACTTAAAAATAGTTTAAATAGGAAATTTTGTGTTTTATATATATGTTCCCACAATTAAAAAAAAAATGTAATGAGGGGAAGTGGACACTGCAAAATATGAAGCAATGTTTTGCTCTCACTAAATAAAAATGTGTGAGAATGTGTTACATTCTAATTAAAATTAATCATTAATGACTTAAAGAAAATTTTAAATAATAACCTGATCATATGATACTCATCTAACTTCCTTAGTATCCCACCTTCAAAGAAACCTGATGTGTAAACTATGGGTGCATATTCTTAATATATTTGCTTTTTCTTAGAAATACTTTTCATACAGCTCTTGCCTTCTTTCCTAGCATAGAAAATGTCTTCCTCTGCTACCCCACAGTCTTGCCTGTCAAGATGTGTCCTCTCTTCAATGGAAATGATATAGATGGAAAAAATAAAACAGGGAAAATTCCCATCATTGTGTCATTTCTTTTTTTCCTTTAAACTAAGTGTCAGATCCTAAAGGAGAAGGATTCCATAGGAATTGTTTGGTTCTAACCTCTTGTGAGAATGGTCAAACTACCATGGGGCAATTCAACATCACATGCTACTCCAGGAAGAATGATTTTCAGAGTATAACCAGACTGCCAAAGGGACATGACTGAATAAGAAAAACCAAGTTTCCACTCATCTGCAAGTGTTTGCTAAACTCTTTAATGAATTTATTCCTCAGAGACTCCAACAAATGCTGAAAACTTTGCTTCCCCAGGAGAATTTTAAGACCAAAATGTTGATGAATTTGAACTAACAAGAATTACATGTCTGTGTGGTTTAACCTAAGATATGTGGTTAGAACTGTACCTATAGATAAGCTAGATATCCAGTAATATCAGGAACATATTAACTCCATTTAAAAAAATATATTTTTTCAAATGATGAATCTGGTTTAAGTACAAAAATGCTTTCACCACATGGGATCCAAGTCCTTGAATTGAGGCATAATCAGGAACCCAGACATGGCTGAGCATGGCTTTTTGGACTCTCTGTAGCCATTCTTGTGGGTGTATGCGGTATCTTGTATAATTTTATTTCTACATTTCTTTCATCTTTTATTTCCCATTATAGCTTACTATGTATTTTATCCTTGGCCCAGCAGGAATTACTTTCTGGGATCTAAAAGTAATGTCTTTCGATAATGTTACTTTTGCACATGTCATGCCTTCTCCCCCTAATGCTCCTCTTTCCCTTTATCCTTTAGGTAAAATCAAATTGAGTTTTCAATATCTAATGCTGATTAATATCTCTTGTTCATTTTAGCTACATGTGTAGATACTTTTCATCCCCTCTGTATTATTCTGGAAGATTAAGGACATATATAATTTCATATTCTGTGCATAGTCTATATTATTCTTGTTTTTGACCTCCCAAACACAACTAGCAGTGAATAAATGAGGTAAAGACCTTATTCATTTTGGATATTTTGGCACACAGCATTGTAGTACATAGTAGTGAATGAATGAACAATAGAATTTGAATTTTAGTATTGATGGTTATTCTTTAAGGGCACCAAAATTTGTAAACATCATGACTTTTGTGGTATATATTATAAATGACTCTTCTATGCACAGCATTAGAGACTAATGAAGATGTCATATATAAAGAATGCAGAATTTGTGAGCTCTCAGTGTATTGAAGGGAATATGGGAAAGTGGATTCATGAAAGCTTTTCTTGAAACTTATATTAAAAACTGATGTTGGGACCTTATGACTGGTGTCCAGTGAGCAACATTTGAGAAGAACAATCACATAATATGCAGGAAAAGTTAGGAATTTATATACAGGCAAAATTCTGAGGGAAATTTGATTTCTATCCTTTACTTTAAGACAGAAGACATCATCAGTTACTCTCTCAATTAAAACTCCCTTCCTTTGCATGGCAATTAAACCCTTCCACTTTTTATGTCATATTTAGAAATTGTAGATTATGAAAATGTTGCTACTTTAGGCAGTTCCCCCCACTGGAATATGTTTGTCTACCTGAACTCATTCCATTTCTTCTTCTTCAAGGTGTATTTTAATGCAATCCTCTTGAAAGGGAGTACTTTGACTACTCTACTGCACATAAACACTGATCTTCATAGCTGCAAAATCAGCATTTCACCATTAAAGTCAGGCTCTCATAGGCTTTTGTTTCTGCCTCTGCTACTTTTATCTCCCCAAACAAAATATAATCCATTTAAAGACACAAGCCACACTTAACATTTCCTAGTGATATGCACAGTCCCCAGCACAGTGCTCAGTAATTCCTGTGATGGTTGCTATAACCTTCTGATTAAATTCTCATAAAATGCCCACACAATTAGGAAATTGTGACTGTCTCTTCAAATTGTAAATTTCAAAAGCAACAAAGTTTCTTGAAATATAACTTTGAACAAAGAATATTTGCTCATAACTTGAAAATATGAATGCATTTAGTTTATGGTGACCATAATTAATATTTTTGTATACATGCACCTTAATAGTAATCATTATGTACAATTTTATTCACTACTTTTCCCCTTGACCTTACATCATATATTTATAATAAATGTGCCTGAATATTTTTTTAAATTTATTAATTCAACTAATAGACACATGGTAATTGCACAGAAATGAGTCTTATAGATTGCCGTATATATTTTCCATGTAAGGAATACATAATGTAAGCAACAATAAAAGAGGCTCAGTTAAGGACTATGGAGCACCAGATACAAGAGGGAATAAAAATAATTGTCTAGGAGAAAGACGTTGGGATGGAAGTACAAGACAGAGAAATTAGCAATTTGGGTGGATGATTAAAAGCAGTTCTT
>JAKSZT010039096.1:58992-72598 GCA_026826555.1 Tolypeutes matacus | reverse complement strand
AGGACATTGTGTTGAATGAAATAAGCCAGACACAAAACAACAAATAGTGTATGGTCTCACTAATATGAACTAAATACAATGAATAAACTCATGGAGTTAAAACTATAGTATAAGTTACTAAGAGATAGAATGAGGGTTGAGAAGGGGGAGCTGATGTTTAAGATCTGCAGAATTTTTAATAAGGCTGATTTAAAGTGTTTGGAAATAGAGATGGTAACACATTATAGTGAATATAATTAATACTGCTGATTTATAGGTGTGATCAAGGCTGAAAGGGGTAGTCTAGAGTTGTAATTGTCAATAGAATGAAAGCTAGAGGATGCACTTGGGACTCTATAACATAGTGAATTTGGTGGTGGCTGAGGAATGTGGCTAGTAGTACAAATACAAGAATATTCTTCCATGAGCCAGAAAAAAATATATATGTTACAATTACAAGGTGTTAACAATAAGATGATATATGGAAAAATACAACTAACCAAACTTATGTACTATAGTTAGCAGTGATACTATAATATTTTTTCATCAATTGCAAAAAGGGACTATGATATTTTAATATTCTTTCATCAGTTGTAACAATAGTACTATACTGGTACAAAGTGTCAAAAATAGGGGGGTATATGAACACTGTTGTGGACAAGAATTCTGGTTAATAATTCAAATATAAGTTTTTTCATGAACTAGAACAATTTATGTCACTGGTGTTGATAATATTGTGATATATGGGGAAAATACAACTAATGCAAACTATGGACTCTAATTTAAAGTAATATTTTAATATTCTTTCATCAATTGTAACAAAGTTACTACTCCAAAGGTAAATGTCAATAATAAGGGTGTATAAGGGGTATGGAGCTTTTCTTTTTGGGATAATGAATATGTTCTGAAACACTTTTTTGGTGATGAATGCATAGCTCCATGATTATACTGAAAGCCATTGATTGTACACTCTGGTATGGACTGTATAGTGTGTGAGTATATTTCAATAAATCTACTTAATAAATAGGTATGTGTCTAGTGAACTGATTACATATTTGTCTTAATGGATCTAAGAAAACAAAATGTTAAATGACATTATTTTGCACATCAATTAAATGTTCAGAACTGTTTTAGATGTTCTATTGTGGTGATTTTGAAATTACCCATGGCGGAGGACTGTTTTATAAAATCCCAACCTGTCCATATGGGGTACATGGTCATAGTACACATGGCTACCTTGCAGCTCTTGTCACCTGGTACTCATCACCAGAGTTTAACAGCCCCCAACCTTGGGAGGCTTGCTTGTTTCTGACTGAAGAAGAGTCATGAGTGAAACATAAATAATAAAAAATAATAATTGCTGACTTGTAGCGGGTACCTCTACATGCCTGTTACTGTTCTGAACAATTATCTTTTTTATGTAGCATGCATGAAATCTTATAACATTCTAGTAGGGGAAATTTCACAATTTAAAAAGTTTTTCTAAATCAAATTAAATATGCTCCCAGCCCCACTCACTCAAGTGATGGAAAATTGCATCTTGGTCATGTTTTATGGTGATGGTTTCTCCTTCAGACCATGCCAGAGTTCCAGGCCAGAGCATCAGTTCTTGAATTCACCTTGATATGTTTAGTTTCCAAATTTATGGGAATCTCTTGAAGGCAAGTAGCTCTGATGCTCCATAACAAGCCTGCACATTAGAATCTTTGCCAAAGTAAAACCACCTTGCAGTTTTTCCCAATTGAAGTTGTTTCCCCAAGTCACTGGTCCCACTATTCATGGACCTGATGTGCCCCCATTCCACCACCCTCTGAATCCATGGAAGGGTTCTCAAAATCTCTCATTTCTATCATGGGCAATTTCTGCCAACTGAGACACTGAGATCATTGTGGGATCTGCATGTTGAGGGTGTGTGGAAACTTCTGTTTTCATCTCTATGACCCAAAATCCCGAGGTAAGAACCTCAAAATTCAAAACACGATGTCTGTCTAGCCTTTTAGGCTGAGAGAGGGAGACTATTTTTCATTCCTTTCGTGTTCTACATAAATGAGCATGAAACTAAACTGATATCTCAATAGATTATCTTGGCACATTCAATTGTCATGACAACTTTATGAGGTAATATTAAAATGCCAATTATATGAGGAAACTGAGGCTTAATGAGGTGTTATAAATACACCGAAGATTCCATAGCTTGTTTGTGGGAAGCCTAACTCCATAGTTATATATGTGATCATTTTAATTTTATTTATTTATTTATTTATTTTAAAGAAACTTTAGATTACATAAATGTTACATAAAAATTATAGGGGATTCCCATATGCCCCACTCCCTTCCCTTCCCACAGTATCCCACATTAACAACATCCTTAATTAGTGTGTTCCATTTGTTACAATTGATGAACACATATTGAAGCATTGCCACTAACCATGGATTATAGATTACATTATAGTTTACACTCTTTACTGTGCAATTTTGTAAGTTATGACAAAAGATATAATGACCTGTATCCATCATTGCAACATCATGCAGGACAATTCCAATGTCCCCAAAATGCCCCCATATTACACCCTATTTTTCACTCTCCCTTCCCTCAGAGCTTCTGGTGGCCACTGCCTTTATACCAGTGATACAGGTTCCTCCATTGCTAGAATAACAATAAGTCTATAGGAGAATAATATTAACTCTATGTTTGGTCCATAGTTCATTCCCCAGTCCTAAGAATTTTGGGATGGTGATGCCCACTCTGCCTCTAATTGAGAGGGGGCTTAAATCTCATGGGGCAGATGGGTGGAACTCTCCTGCTTGTAGTTGCAGACTCTCTGTTTCTTGGGATGGGTGTTATCCATCATCATCACATTGTTAGTTGTCCTGGGTGATTCCAAAGAACTGGAGAATAGGTGTTGTAACTCTGCTGAGATTCAGGGCCCAACTGGCACATGGATGGACCAAAGATTTAAGTCTCTTGGACATACACCTATCAAGTATAGTACTAAGTATAGGTTCAAATAGAAGGGACAAAAGAGCCATGTATAGGGAAACCACAGCTGAGTCCAACTCTGTCACACTGGGGTACATAAATTCCAAGGTAAGGTCCACTGGCAGGGCGTCAAGCTCCTGAGCTCTCTGCCCTGCCCATAGTGTCTGGATGTCCCTAGAGCCCTCAGGAGATAATATTTACCATGGCAGTCGATGAGATCTTGCTGAGAATGCATAAGCGTAACCTCTGGAATGACCTACCGACTCACTTTGAAATCTCTTAGCCATTAAAACTCATTTGTATTTACCATTTCCCCCTTATGGTCAAGGTCTTTTTCCATGTGCATTTCTAGCTGGCGCTTGGTAACAATCCCTTGGTGCCAGAAAGGCTCATACCTGGAAATCATGTCCTATGCCGGGTGGCGGGGGGAGGTAGTGTATGTATATGCTGAGTTTGGCTTAGAGGCTTAGAGAGAGGCCATATTTGAGCAACAAGGAGGTCCTCAGGAGGTAACTCTTCTTAGGCAATATATATTGCTATGCTAAGTTTCAATTTCAAAAGAAAAGGTTTGTAAGTACAATCTCCAATTTCAAGGGCCTGGAGCAATGGTCTGTCCTTCAATAGGCACTACCCCTGTACTTGGGGGATTCTTGTGCCCCAGTAGAGAATGTAGTAGAGCTTTCCAGGATGGGAATTCGATATTCTTTCAGTTATTGTGTGGATCTCCACCTACCACGACAATGCCCAATGAACACTTGAGCACATTCATATGCATTAGGGGCATGCCCCAGATGAACCCCCTCCCATGCATCCCCCCATTACCAACACCCCACACCAATTATCCTCCCCTGCAACAGTTGTGACCCTTCTGTGATCCAAAACCTCTCCAAAGATGAAGCCAAGAAAATAACCAAATAAAAATAACAGGAAAATGAAATAATAATGACAGTTTTAAAAATTACATATAAAATATAGAAAAAAAACTAAAAATATTTTTTTAATAATAAATTTTTTTAGACATTATGTCTTTCATCATTGTAAGATCTGTTGCCTTTTATGTACAGTAAGATTTTCTTCCATGTATTCCCCAGTGTCTTACTTTTTTTTCCTCATTTTTTCTTCAAAGAAGCTTTAGGTTACAGAAAAGTCACGTAGGGAATATAGGGGATTCCCATATACCCAACACCCTCCCCCTTTTCCCCTCTCCCCTATTAATAACATTTTACATGTGGATGGTACATTTGCTACAGTTGATGTACAAATATTGAAGTATCGCTGCTAACCATGGTCAATGGCTTACATTATGATTTACCTTTTGGACCTTACACTTTTATAAATTTTGATGAAATTTAAAATGGCCTGTATCCATTATTGCAAGATCATGCAGAACAATTCCAATGTCCCCAAATTGCCCTATGTTCCATCTATTCGATTTTTCCCTGCCCCTCCCCTCGGGACCTATGGTAACTACTAAGTCTCACTTTTTGAAGAAATAAAATTCATAGTTACTTGAAATAATATTGAGGGCTTGACATATTGGTCTTCCTTTCAATAGGCACTGCCTATGTTCTCAAGAGACTCTTGCCCCTGTTTTTGAGAACATAGCATGACTCCCCAGGATGGGAGTTCAATATTTTCCTCTTTGTTGTGTGGGTCTCCACCCACTGATATAACACACTATGACAAGATGAACATTTACATAGTCCATAGAGGCCTGAACCTTCCCCCAGTTCCGTGGATAGACCAACCCAACCCCTAGCCTACCCTCTTCACAGGCCAGCACTACCAAACCCAATGCATCATTGCATCACTGTCATGCCCATCCACTGCACAACTACACCCTTCTACCTCAACATAGATTTTGCCCACATAGGTATTAGCTCACAATCCTCTACTCCCTTTCTGTCTCCTGCAAACCTATCTTCCAGACTCTAGCTCTGTGAGTCTGCTTAATTTGCTTAATTCATATCAGTAAGTTCCTGTAATATTTGTCCTTCAAATATTCAAGTACCTGACTTGTTTCACTTAACATAAGGTCTTCAAGATTCATCCATGTTATCCCGTGTGTTAATACTGCATTCCTTCTTACATCTGAGTAATATTCCATTGTATGTATATATCACAATTTGCTTATCTATTCATCTGTTGATGGACATTTGGGTTGCTTCCAACTCTTGGCAGTAGTGAATAATATCACTATGAACATTGGTGTGCATATATCTGTTCATATCTCTGCTTTCAATTCTTCTGGATTGCTGGATCATATGGCAGCTCTATAGTTAGCTTCCTGAGGAACTGCCAAATTGGCTTCCACAATGGCTGCACCATTCTGCATTCCCACCAGCAGTGGATGAGGGTTCCCATTCCTCCACATCCTCTCCAACACTGGTAGTGCTCTGTTTTCTTTAATAACCGCCAGTCTAATGGGTGTATGATGATATCTCATTGTAGATTTGATTTTCATTTCCCTAATAACTAGTGATGTTGAGCATCTTTTCATTTGCTTTTTAGCCATTTGTATTTCTCCTTTGAGAAGTGTCTATTCAATTTGTTGCCCATTTAAAAAAATTTATTGAAATATATCACTCATTCATGAACATACAAAAACAATAAGTGTATAGTAATAGTTGTGAACTTACAAAACAAATATACATAACATCATACAGGGCTCTCATACTTCACCCTACCACAAATACCTTGCATTGTTGTGAAACATTTTTAACTAATGATTAAAGAGCATCCTCAAAATACTACTAACCAAAGTATTTCCCCCAATCCACCTTATTAATGTTATTTATACATGAACATACATAAACAATAAATGTAAATAAATGTAAAAGTTGTGATCTTACAAAGCAAACATTCATAATATCATATAGGGGTCCCATACATAAAACCTCCACCAACTCCTTGAGACATTTGTTCAAATTATGAAAGAATATTGTCAAAATCTTACTACTAATTATAGTCCTTATCTTACATTTGGTGTATTTCCCCCAAACCACCCTATTATTATTTTTTAAATGTGTTTTTATGACAAAAGTTGTAAACTTACAAAACAATTATGCACATGTGCAGGATTCCCAAACAACACCCCTCTATCCACACAACACACCATGGTGGAACACTTGTTGTGGATTATAAGATATTACCAGATTATTACCAGTTCCACAGCATACATTTGGCACACATTTTCCACACTCCCACATTATCAACACAGTACATCTTTGTCATAGATGCAAGAATATTACATTATTACTGTTAACCACACTCCATAGGTCACTCCAGTTGTATTTTTCCCGTGGCTCTCCACATTCCCATGACCCTGCAATACTGATGTACATCTGCTCTAGCTCACAAGAACACTCTTGCATCTGTACCATCAACCACAATTCTCATCCACCTCTGGGTTTACTGTGCAATTCAGTCCCTAGATTATCCTCTAGCTTTCTGTCAATTGGCATTTGCATCCCTAGACTAACATTTTCAGCCACATCCCCATTTATAAACCAGCTGTTACTATAATGTATTACCCTCAAGTCTGTACACTTCCACACTTTTTACAGTAAAGCTAATTAAAACTTCTACATACATTAAATATCAATAGTCCATCTCAGTCCTCCTCTTATATCCTTTAATAATCCACCACCTACCACCAGGTCTTGAGGATATTTTCCTACATTTTCTTCTAGAAGCTTTTTGGTTCTTGCTTTAATATTTAGGTTTTTGATTCATTTTGAGTTAATTTCTGTATAGGGGTCCTCTTTCCTTCTTTTTCTCAGCACCATTTGCTGAATGGACTGTTCTGCCCGAGCTGGGTGGGTTTGGCAGGCTAGTCAAATATCACTTGACCATAGATGTGAGGGTCTGTTTTTTAACCATCAATTCAGTTCCATTTGTCTATGTGTCTGTCTTTATGCCAGTACCATGTTGTTTTTACCACTGTAGCTAGGTAATAAAACTTAAAGTCTGGAGATGAGAGTCCTCCAATTTCACTTTTCCTTTTCAAGATGTTTCTGGCTATTCAGGACCCTTACCCTTCCATATAAATTTGACAATCATGTTTTCCATTTATTTAAAAAATGCTGGTGGAGTTTTTATCAGGATTGCATTGAATCTGTTTATCAATTTGAGAATTGATATCTTAATGATATTTAGTCTTTCAATCCATGGGCATGGAATGTTCTTCCAATTATTTAGGTCTTTTTAAAATTTCTTTTAACAATGAGTTGTAGTTTTCTGAGTACGAGTGCTTTACATTGTTGGTTGAGTTTATTCCTGAATATTTGGGTTTTATATGTCATATTTTATTTTCACCATTCTTTTGACATTTTTAGTTACTTCTTTTGATATAATCATCATTTCTAGACTCTCTTCCAGACCTCTCTTTCCTGTCTTTTCTTTTCAGGCTGTAGCACACCCTTTGGTATTTCCTGCAAAGCAAGTCTCTTGGCTACAAACTCTGTCAGTTTCTGTTTATCTGTGAATATTCTAAACTTGCCTTCATTTTTGAAAGACAATTTTGCTGGATATAAGATTCTTGGCTGGAAGTTTTTCTCTTTCAGTATCTTAAATATATCATACCACTGTGTTCTTGCCTCCATGGTTTCTGATGAGAGATCAGCGCTTAATCTTATTGGGTATCACTTATATGTTATGCATTTCTTTTCTCTTGCTGCTCTCAGAATTCTCACTTTGTTTTGGCATTTGGCATTCTGATTAGTATGTGTCTCAAAGTTGGTTTATTCAGAATTTTTTGGATGGGAGTACATTGTGCATCTTGGACAGGGATATCTATGTCCTTCAACAGGTTTGGGAAATTTTCTACCATTATTTCTTCAAATATTCCTTCTGACCCTTTTGCCTTCTCTTCTCCTCTGGGACACCCATGACATGTATGTTTGTACATCCCTTGGTATCCTTTATTTCCCTGAGAACTTATTCAAGTTTTTCCAATCTTTTCTTCATCTGTTCCTTTGTATGTTCACTTTCAGATGCCATTTCTTCAAGCTTAACAATCCTTTCTTTTGCCTCATCAAATCTGCTATTATATGATTCCAGTGTATTTTTAATTTCATTTATTGCACCTTTCATTCCCATAAGATCTGATATTTTTCTTTGTATGCTTTCAAATTCTTCTTTGTGCTCATCCGGTATCTTCTTAATATCCTTAATTTCTTTAGCCATCTCATTGAATTTATTAAGGAGATTTGTTTGAAAATCTATGCTTAGTTGTCTCAACTCCTTCATGTCATTTGGAGGCTTATCTTGTTCCTTTAACTGGGCCAGATCTTTCTGTTTCTTGGTGTGGACTGTAATTTTTTTTTTTTTTTTTAAGATTGTAATTTCTTGTTGCTGTCTTGGCATCTGGCTTACTAGAGTATTTATTCTGGGTGCAGTTTTTATCATTAGTTTAGGGCTTCCAGACCTTTCTCCCTTGCTGGTTGTGTAGTAGGAGCCAAGGATGTAGTTGATGCTATAAGCTGTGGAGGCTCAAGCTACCCTCATTGCCCCAAGGACCAATGAAGCTTCTCCCCACTTTCTCCTTTGCCAGGGGTAGGGACAGAGCCACAGCTGTGTGGAATAATCCAGGTCATGCAGGCCTAGACTGTAGTTGCCCAGAGAGACTGGTGAAGCTTCACATCCCTTTCTCCCCTACCTGGGGCAAGTATGGAGCTGCAGGTGTGGGCAGCAGTCTATGCAGTGCAGGTCCAAGATGACCACAGTTGCCCTGGTAGATTTCCCATTATTTAATCTGTGTCAGCTAAATATACCTACAGTTACCTGGATAGACCAGTGCAGGGCTCGTCAGCTTCCTCCCTGCCTGAGGTGGGCCTGGGGCTTAGGCTAGAGCTGAAATCTGATCTAGATGTAAAAAAGCCAGTCCCTACCAGCACTGTGATTTTCAGTCAGCCCCACTTCCCCTCATGTCAGGTGCGGGTTAGCTGGCCCAGCGAGCATAAGCAGCAAGGAGGGGATAAATGAATAAATAAATAAAATCTTTAAAAAAAAAAAAAAAAAAGAAGATGGCAGCCACCGACTTCTTTTTGACTTGGACAGGTTCAGACTTTAGCTGTTCTTAGCCCGCTGAATTTACTAATCAGTAGTTGAAGTTGGTGCCCAACCATCTCTTCCTCTCCCCGTTTTGGGGATTGGAGCTTCCAATTCCAGCCGGGGAGCAGCTCCCGAGGTGGCTTGTGCCTCCAGTGGAGGCTGGGCACCGGCCTCCTTGGCGTGGAGGGCTCTACTTACCAATCTTCTCTGCAATGGGCAGTCTACTCCTTCCATTCTTTCAAGGATGTTGCAGGATGCACTTCTGGTCCCCTGCATCCCCCAAATAAGAGCTCTAGATAGCTCTGGGTGATTACTAACTGCCCCATAGCAGGAGCTGATTCTTGGAGCTTTTTAC
Source organism: Tolypeutes matacus (assembly GCA_026826555.1). Lineage (NCBI taxonomy): Eukaryota > Metazoa > Chordata > Mammalia > Cingulata > Chlamyphoridae > Tolypeutes > Tolypeutes matacus. The sequence continues at coordinate 63,230 of JAKSZT010039096.1, read as the reverse complement.
TCTGCTGCCATCCTGCTGGTTCTCTCACTTGCCCATTTTAAAAATGGGTTGTTTGTCTTTTTAGTTTTGAGATGTAGGATTTCTTTATATATGCTGGGTATTAGGCCCCTGAAGTCAACTGTAGACCTTTGCAAATTCTGAAGCAATGGGGCAAGGTTAAGAAAGCAGTGTTTTGAATGTTTTGGAGTGTTGAGAGAATGGAGTCATGGAGAATTTTGAAGAAGCTAATTTAGCAATCCACAGGTGACATCAAGAGCATGTGAGTGAAAGCATCATTGAGGACAATCCATTCATTACTCAGAGGAACAGAAGAAAGGGAAGTTGAGAAGAGACAAATAACTTCAGGTTTAATGTTCTATTTTCCCTCTACCCCTGAATCCCTCATTAAAATATTTACATTTTTCCTTTTCTAAATGGCTACAGTCTGTGGGACTCATGGAGCAGTTATAAATCTTGTAATCCTGTCATCTTGTTCCCAGACTAAATCACTTATAATTGCCTTTGAAACTGAACATTAAGTGATGCTTTTTGATAAATTGTTGGGTTAATTTTGCCAAGTGAACAGTCCCTTTAGAATTTTTATTCAAATTGTATGAAATGTATGAATACATTTTGGATGAATTGGTAAGCTTATATTATTAAGAATTATCTATAATGGAACATGATATGTTTTCCTATCTTTTAAATTTTTCTTTTATGATCTTTCTTTTTTATGTAAAGCTTTCTTTACAGCAAGCTTTCACATTTCTCATACAACTAATTTTCTGTGTATTTTATGTAGTTGCTATTATTAATTGGCTTATTGTCATTATATCATCTAACTGATTATTACTAACATAAAAGAGAGATATCATTATATTTAGCTTCTATATGACCACATACTATTTAATATATCTTATGGGTAACCACAGTTTTCATTATTTTTCTGGATGTATTAGAATAATATTTGCAAATAATCATAATTTTCCAAGAGTAATATTTTCTCCCATTCCCTTGTTTTGCATTAGATCTTTTTGAATAAATTGGTTGTAGATGTGTTGCTGAAACAATAATTCCAACGCAAACCACTTCTTTGAAAGAAAACACATCATGAATATGAAACAACTAAATTCCACAGGACACTGTCTTCACAGAAGCAAGATCTCAGTACCTGAAATATCTAATATATGATATATGGTTGAATGGTTCATTCCAGGGAACTTTTAGTTCACTCAAATGTGGCTCTACCACTTTTGAAAATGTCTGCTTCAGGCAAAGGACATAGTGGAAAGCTTTTACTATCAAAAATAGCAGTAACTGCAACATACAATTTGTTGTTAAAGGGATTCAGGAGTTTTTTCCTATTGAGTACCTATTTCAAGCATGGATATATGATGGTTCACATTTACACTATGCCATGTACTTGGATAAAGTGACATCATTACAGATCATATGAAAATAATTAGGATTATGTCATTACTTTGATTCTAAGAGGGAATAAATAGGCACATTGGCAGGGAAAATAATTGGAAGCAGTTCTGGGGAAACACCAAACATTGGAAGAGGCTGAGGTCCTTAAATACTACCTGGAGTACAGTCATGTGCTCAGAGGGAGGATACTAGAAAAGTGAGCCCAGTGTGGATAACTGACCAGGGCCAGGAAATGAAACAGGTGTCTAAAATCTGAAAAATAGAGAATTTGGCAGTTAGGATGGGACAGGGATCTAACCCAACACACAGAGGAAGAAGGTGTCATAATCACCAAGAGGAAGAAGGTGTCATAATCACCAAGACCAAACCCTCATAGCTAATATAAAATGGATAATTGAAACAATTTTGCCTGATTGATGTATTTTCTTTATATTGCCAAGGACTTGTTTTAGTGGTAATCTTACAAGATTATAAATGCTTCAGGGAAGCGGCTGTGGCTCAATCAGTAGGGCTCCCATTTACCATATGGGAGGCCCCAGGTTCAGTTCCCGGGGCCTCCTCGTGAAGGCAAGCCCGCCCGCACGGCGTGGTTAGCTGACCCAGCGAGCACAAGCAGCAAGGGGGGATAAATGAATAAATAAATAAAATCTTTAAAAAAATTAAAAAATAAATAAAAATAAATAAATAAATGCTTCAGAATAAGCACCCAGGAGTTCATATCTAATGGATACTAGATACTGATTTAACTTTTTTCCCCTAGACTTAGGCATGAGCTCCTGAATAGGAGAGTGGTGGCTGAGAACAGAGCGCTGCTTTTAGTGTACACTGGCACAATCCTTTGGCTAAGAAAAAAAAGACATTTCTTGGAGAAAAATCTGGATGGATGACCCAATAGGACACAAAAGAAATGAATTAAGTGCTCATAGATGATACTCCAGAAATGGTGAGTGGATGAAATCGAATTTATGATGGTATGTGGCATATAATCCTGGCTTGCTCCATACTAAACAGGTGTTCGCAAATACTTGGATGGTCTCTGAAATCTCTGTAGAGTCAAAAGTGCATCTCACTGTCTTTTGAGTAGACATTACACTCTCTGTTCTATGCAAATGTTTCCACGACTGTGGTCCATGACAAAGCATATACTTGGATGTACTAATGTTTCTTTAACTGTCAGTGTAATTCTCATGATAAAAAGAATGATATTAATTGTATCTAAATAAAACTATACCAAACTATCTCTTATATAGAATGTTAAAATTAGGATCTCAGGTAAACCAACCTTTTTGTTAATTGAGGATTATGTATTGACAATGCATAAATTAAACCAAAATAACACAATTTAATCAGTTTCTTTTCATCCACAAGGCTCTAGTAATTACTTAAGCTCTTTATTTTGCAATATTAAGCATTGCATGGCAACCTGTACAAAACTCAGTCACTTGTAATTTGATTTAGCTGTTATTTAAATTTTAGATAAATAGGAACTCCAGTATATGTTGTGTGAATGTTGTCGTGGGGCTGGGTAGGATGGTTGGGGGAATCGCACGGCGGCATTCCGAGGGGTTTGGACGGCGAGAGAATAAAGGCAGCAGACAAGTTTCTCCTTGGGTTCAGCAAACGGGATTTTTTTTATTGAGGACGTGCAGGGCCTTTTATCGATTCCATGAGGGGTCTTGTGTGGGGGTCTTGTAGGAGGCAAGGCAAGAAAAGCGAGGAAGCACGTGGCAGGCTAAGATTGGGCACAGTTGGTTGCTAGGGAGGGTTTGCTATCTGTGGAAGGCAGGAAGGTTTCGCGAGCGCGGGAACAGGGTGAGCTACATTCTTAAAGAAGGCTGAAAATAGAGTTAGGCTAGTCCTTTGTTATAGTCGGCCATTTTAGCTTTACCTCCGTAGGCAACCTCCAACAAGTATATAATTCTGAATTAATTTCCATGGGGTCAAGGTATGTCCTAAGAAGTCTGAAATTGTTCTTGAAAGAGATAAAAATGCTTCAAATGGCTTTCCTGTGATTGAGGTATATTTCCAGGAGGGTGCCTACCTCAGTGAACATTGAAATGCAGGGATCTTATTTATGATCAGAGTAATAATGTTTATTTTAATTTTGATAAGCAAAATAAGAATTCCATGGTAGGGAAGGTAGACTCCCAGGGCTCATGGCCTTAAAATCCAGCCTCATGGCACTGAAGAATGAAATTAGCCAGGGTTTGTGCAGCATGCGAACAAAAGAAACCAGATTCAATTTTCATGAATTAAAGCATATTAGAGCAAAAATGAATGGCAGTCATACAGGGTTCTAAACAATTTCCACATGTCAATAAACACCAGAGCTGAAAGAAAAATGTAATTAATACCATAGTTGCTGCTAACCACCAAGTTTTTTGCCACCCATAAAAGATTTTAAATACTGCTGCAGTGTTAATACATATGCAAATATGATGTTTCCTATGCAAATATTTTGTTTTCAGTGAAAAGACTCATGTATAGCAAGAATATTTAACTTGATCTTGAAAGTTCTCTGACATGATCCTGGAAGAAGCAGCAAAAGAATCACCTTGAACTCCAAACCCAAGGTACTTGCAAAGACATTTTGGGGAAGCACTTATGGTATATCTTCTGCAGGTGGATGCAAAGAAGGGCCATATGATGAAACCATGTCTTCTAACTTTTTCCTTTTGAAGTGTGCACAGATTCTTGAATTTCTCAGCATCTTTCCCTCTTGGGGACAGCTCAGCTCTTTTATGGGAACCTCTCACTTATTGGCCAGATTACCCTGTCTGTCAAGTCACCCTTTCCTCTGCCAGAGACAGAGGGAGGTTGCAAGCCAT
>JAKSZT010039096.1:37104-58892 GCA_026826555.1 Tolypeutes matacus | reverse complement strand
CTGACCCATACAGAACACACCAGCATACTCCCTCACACTCTAGATTTGGCAAAAGGGGGCACCAACAAGAGATGAGAGAGGAACATAGGAGGGTGATTAGGACATTTATTTGCCCAGAAATGTGCCTGCAGGATCTCCAAGGGCTGGTTGCAACTTCTAAAGGAAGGTTCTTGGCACGTGGCCTTGTCCACTCAGGACATGTATCTCTGGGTTTTGATAATGGCCAGCTCCCTTCATGTATTCATGTATCCTAAAGGAACCCCCTACCTAGCCCCATCGACCAAACTCCTTTGTTGTTTTTTTTCTCTCTATCCAAATCTTTAAGATTTCCCTTTTATTAAATTTCCTTTATATTACCTTTTGAGTAGGCATTTTCCATCTGACTGATAGATACAATACAAATTCTATAGATTCTATACCACAGAATAAATAGTTTTAATTTTTTTCTAAACTAAATATCATCTGTGATGGGGGTGGTATGAAAGATTAGTACAGTACATCCTCATTATTTGTGTATTCCATAATTGCAAATTTGCCTACTTGCTAAAACTTATCTGTAGTCACAAACTCACTACCGTAACTTTGTAGTCATTGATGGACATGTGCAGAGTGGGAAAAAAAAAATCAGAGTTGCCTAAAATGCATGTTCCCAGCTAAGGCAATACTCTGCCTTCTTGTTTCAGCTGTCACACCATAAACAACTGTCCCTTTTGCAGTATATTTAGTGCCACTTTTTTTTTTCATTTCTTGTTGGTGGTTTCACTGTTTAAAATGGCTCCCAAAAATAATGCCAAAGTGCTGTCTAGTGTCCCTAAGCTTGAGAAGGCTGTGATGTACCTTATGGAGAAAATATATTTTAGATAAAACTTCTTCATTCAGGCATAGCACTGTTGGCTGTGAGTTCAATGTGTATATATATATATATACACACATATATATAAGGTCTTTAAGCAAACAGACATAAAACAAGGTTATATATTGATCAGTTGATGAAGATGTTGTAACCAGAAGTTGGCAGGAACCCAACACTGTATTTCCTCTAGGAACAATGGTTCAGTATTTGGTAATTCAGTGTTTGCTGCACCTTTATAGAATATAATTATTGCAAAGAATGAGAATCAACTGTACTTGTTTCTTTCATGAAATTTTAACACATCAAGTCAATAACTTAGCATTTCTTGCTTTGACTTTTGCCTTCACTGTGTGATTTTTTTTTAGCCTGGAACAAAGCATTTCCTCAAATCAGTTCAATCTAATTTCCTCTGTCAAGAGGCTACCACTCTCCACTCAGAGAAAGAACAGGCATCTGGCTGCTTCTTGTAATTTTTATACCAGATAGGACTTATGCTAACACTGCTGGTAACAGAGTCCAAAGAAAATCATGGCTTAAACATTTCTGCTATGTAGTGAAGAAGTCCAGATTTTAGGTGGTCCAAGGTTGGAATGTGTGGCAGATTACAGAAGTGACCACAATTTTTTGCAGCTCCCCTCATCAGGAAGTAAAGTGTATTTCTTCACCCCATGATCCTAAGCCAGTCCTGTGCTTTATGTTGGCCATTAGAATGTGACAGAAATGACTGTGCACATCCAAAGCTGGAACCTCAGGAGGCTTTCCTCACTTCCTCTCTGGGGGTCGTCCTGCTTTCTGGAGATTGAGTAGAAAGGCTTGAATATTCCCAGTCACCCATCTGAGGCTATCCTATGTCCTATGTTATAACTAGATCTGAGACATGGTATATAACATTAAAATTAGTTTAATGATTCCCTATATGACTTTATTTCGATTTGCCATGACATGTATCCTGGGGATATGCCTTTGTAAACTATGATTGGGTTTTCAAAATGTTTCCAGAGTTCAAATATGAAGAAGACTAGAGTAATACAAATAGTTTAAATTAGAAAGAAAAAAAAAAACCTATTTGGGGGTGGAGGAAATCAACTGTCTCCAGATTCTGTACATGCCTTAGATTTTCATCAGTTTTTGTTTAAGCTTCTGCCATGTAAAGCTTACACTTCTAAGGCCTGGTGCATGATGGAATCAAAATAAATATAAATATGACCCATCCTGGGATAAATCCATATAAGAATCAATGCCAAATAAAAATGGCTATATGGAATGGATCTAAGGTGGTGACACAGTAGAAGGCTCTAAGATTCAGCTAGTCCCATGGATCAGCTAGTAATCAGTCAGGATCTGTCTGGATCAACTGATTGAGGGACTCCAGAGATCAGAATAACACCATACCTCTTCCATGGAAGACTAGAAGGAGGAGACTAACAATCTGTGGTAAAGATTAGTGAGTAGATTCCTCCATGTTTTGCAAGCTGGTGTCCATCCCCCACAGACATGGCGTGTGCTTCGGGAACCACTTCCTGGCTGGAAAGAGAAGCTCCCTTTCCCAACAGCAGGGGAAGGGAAATGACCTGGCACTGACTATGGCTATTAATTAGCAAATTTGGCTATCTGGATTACAATTCTAAGCACAGCTAAAGTTTATATTGGCCCAAGCCACAAATAAGCCTGCAGTCTTTGCTTTGACTTCACCCCTGGCAGGAGTGGAAGTGGGGCTCATTGAAAAACACATAAAACTCCAGGGACAGTAGAGACAAGGTTCCATGCTACAGGTTGGAAAGCACTGCTGGCCACTGCTTACAGGAATGGAATTCAGATGAAAAATCTTCAACAAAATACTTACTAATCCAATCCAAAAGCACATTAAAGGAATTGTACACCATGATCAAATGGGTTTTATCCCAGATATGCAAGGGTGGCTCAACACAAGAAAATAAATCAGTGTAATACACCAAATTACTAAATCGAAGAAGAAAGTTCACGTGATCATCTTGATTGACACAGAAAAGGCATTTGACAAAATCCAGCATCCTTTCTTGATAAAAATCATGCACCTGTAAGATAAGTATAAAGCAAAGTTTCTCAAAATAATAAAGGGCATATGTGAAAAACCCACAGATAACATTGTACTCAATGGTAAAAGAATGATAGCTTTCCCACTAAAATCAGGAACAAGACAAAGATACTCATTGTCACCACTGTTATTCAATATTGTGCTAGAAGTTCTAGCTAGAGCAATTATGCAAGAAAAGGAAATAAAAAGCATCCAGGGAAGTGGATGTGGCTCAAGTGATTGGGCTCCCATCTACCATATAGTAGGTCCAGGGTTCGATTCCCAGGACCTCCTGGTAAAGGCAAGCTGGCCCATGCGGTGAGCTGGCCTGAGTGGAGAGCTGGTCCATGCAAAGTGCTGACCTATGCAGGAGTTCTGGCCTGTGCAAGAGTGCTGGCCCACATGGAGAGCTGGTGCAGCAAGATGATGCAACAACAACAAAAAAGAGACACAGAGGAGAGACAATAAGAGATACAGCAGACCAGGGAGCCAAGGTGGCGCAAGAGATTGAGCATCTTTCTCCCACTCTTGTAAGCCCCAGGATTGGCTCCTGGGACACAGACACAGAAGAACAACAGCAAATGGACACAGAGAGCAGACAGCAAGCACAAAACAATAAGTGGTATGTGGAATAAATAAATAAATAAATCTTTTTTTAAAAATCATCCAAACTTGAAATGAAGAAGTAAAACTTTCATTATTTGTGCATGCTATGATCCTATATCTAGAAGGTCCCAAAAAATCTACAACAAAACTATTATAGCTAATAAACAAGGTTAGCAAAATGGCCGGATACAAAATTAATACACAAAAGTCAGTAGTTTTTCTATACGTTAGTAATTAGCAATCTGAAGAAGAAATCAGGAAAAATTCCATTTACAATAGTGACTAAAAGAATCAAATATTTAGGAATAAACTTGACCAAGGACATAAAGGACTTGTAGTCAAAAAACTACAAAACATTGTTAAAAGAAATCAAAGAAGATTTAAATTAATGGAAGGGTATTCAATGTTCATGGATTATAAGACTAAAATTACTATGATGTTAATTCTACCCAAATTGATTTACAGATTCAATCAATTCCAATAAAAATTCCAATATCCTTTTTTTGCAGAAATGGAGAAAACAATTATCAAATTTATCTGGAAGGTTAAGCTGCCCTGAATAGCCGATAATATCTTGAGAAGATATTTTTGAAATATCTTGAAAGTTGGAGGAATCACACCATCTGACTTTAAAGCTTATTACAAAGCTACAGTGGTAAAAACAGCATAGTACAGGCATAAAGATAGACATATTCACCAATGGAATTGAATTGCGAGTTCAGAAACAGATTTTTTTTTTAATATGTTTTTTATTATAGATGTTGTGACCTTGCAAAACAATCAGGAGCATGTACGGGATTCCCATACAACACCCCTCCACCAACACACTACATTGTTGTGGAACATTTGTTGCAGACTATGAGATTATATTGTGGGGACCCAGGGATTCCCTCTTAGTCTTCAGCACATAGCTGCCTACATAACCAAGATATAAGCTAAAGGTTAACAACCCTCCCTGAGGGATGAGAATACATAGATGTTATAAAATATAATCTTCCCAAAGCAATAAATGTCCTTGGTAAATGTCATTCTTACAAGTGTAGTGAAAACATCACCAGACCCAATGTATACACTTCATGTGACCCTAGCGAGAACTCTGTTTTCATACCCTATGGAATGTCATTGTTCTGAATCCCCAGATATATCGCCCCTCATTTCCTTGTCTCTTTGCGGAGAACTATCTTCATTCTCTGAACCACTGCCATCAGAGATTCTCTCCTGTCTGTAAGTCCCAATAAAGCTTATGCCTGACTAAATACCACATGTATTCATTGGTCTCACAACTAGACTAACTTGTGCCCTTTAGGAGTTGGGTTGTAGCAATTGGCGAGCCACAGCCAGGAGACTGAAGGACCACTGGCAGTACCAGGCATGAGCTTAGGAAAAGGAGAATGCATGGGGGAAATCCCAGGTTGGCCTATAACATCCATGTGGGGTAAGGTGGTTGCCCTTCTGGATGAGTGGGGACCACCAAGAGAATATGGAGATGCCCAAAAAACTCCAGCAGGTATGCTGGCTGTGCTATAGCAAATAATAGAGTGGCTGCATTTAAATAAGGAAAAATGAGACTGCCAGGTAATTGCAGCTATAGTATGGCCCCTGTTAGGATATTACAGGTGGCTACTGAAGCAGAACAAGTGGAAAAGGCCTCTGTGCACTGCTTAGAAGGAAGGTTAAAGTTAAAGAATAAGTCCTAGCACAGGCAGAGATGAAAGATTCCTTAACTGATCACCTGCACTGAGTTGATGATCAGTTACATTGCGAAACTGTGTAAACTGGAAGTTTAATGGTATGTTATTTTGACAATGTTTTAAGTTTTATCCACATTTTATTTTTATCAGAATTTTTATCAAGGTGTTAAAAAACTGTCAGTTTTGAATCAAATGCTTAAGTGTACTCCTGAAGAGTAATACAGAATATATAAGTGTTAAATGTCTGTCTCACTAAACTGCTGAATTAGTGCATATAAACTACTCAAGTATTCCTAACTGGTTGTTGATTACTAATAACAGTGATTCCAAGAACGACCTTGTATATTACAGGCAAAATGATTCCAGGGGAGATCTTAAAAGCAGTAAAAACCAGAGATGTAAAATGATGGAGAGCTTGGACACAGCCAAATTAAAGGAGTGAGAATTATGAGTCAAATTAGTGAGTTTTATGTTTCTGTTGGTGTGTCTTAACTCTTCTTTTGTGTGTGTCTGTTTAGTGTATATTTTCATACCTCCAGATGGTAATATTAAATTAACAAGTGAAAATTCTTAAAAGAGTTCTATTCAAACTGCTAAAAATTAAATGGGTGTTTATATAGGTAAATGAGTACTCCTTAAGGCCAAATTGGACAAGCCAAACAGGATTAAAAGTCACATAAAACCTGAATAAAGAAACTATTTAAAGGAAAGAAACTAAGAAGTTTACCCTGAATTCTCCCATAATCTTTCATGCCCCCAGGGTCTTCTTCTAAACTTGAATTCCAGTGACTCATTAAAACCTGTTGAGGAAACTGAGGAGATGGACTGGGTGTGGAAAGATAAGAGAGATATGAGTTTAGCCTAGAATTCTGTCTACTAGGCCTGAAATTAAAATGATAATTAAAGTGAAATAAAAATAATAAGGACAGGGGGAATTTTACAGAATAAACCTTGTTTTGTATAGTCTGTCCTGTAATTCCCTAATTAAATTTTGACAGCTTTTGAGATGACAGTAATAATCCAATGACCAAATTTCAGTAAGTAAAAAAAATGTCCTTGAAAGTTGCAGAAAGATTTTTCTAAATTTTGATTAAACAAATTAAACAATTATAATATATTCCAGAACTTTGCATTCAGTATGATTTTAAGGTTATTCATAATTTCAGAATTTTATTAAAGATAAATGATGTTCTAGCCTCCATGGAGGAAAGAAGAAAAAAGGAAGTTTCTTGCATAAAGTATAATGGATTCCACTTTATTTAGCTTGGCTGTAATTTCCCTAGGTTTATAGGATACTAATAAAATAAATTAGTGTTATATGTTTTAAATCTTTAAGATGATGAAAACTGTAAGTTCTTGGCTAATGAAATTATTTTAAATCTTTTAAAAATTGTGTTTGCCTAAATTGAAATGAATAGGTTTTTTTTTTTCCCTCCCAGAACAGAATGAGAGATATGAAACTTAAATGGGTATAGAAAGAAGTAAAAGGTTTGTGGAGGTGAATTCATAGTCAATCCTGACTAAAATTTAATGTTTGTTTAAGGGAAAGTGTTGTGTCCTGAGGTAAGATGGCTGGTTTTCATAAAATCGGTGTGGAAATATATAAGACAAAGCTTGAATGCATAGAGAAAGCTGTAGAAGGTATTGTAGAAGGTAGCATTAAGTAAGGGAATGTGTTTTGTAAAGGTGAAATTTGTCTTGAGATGAAGGAACTTATGTTTAATTATAAGAAATTTGTAAAAGCATTTTCTAAACTTAAAAATTATAATGTAGTGACTGATTCTGGGAAACCATTATTAAGTAGAAATCTAGGAGTTAATATTAATAACAAAAGATAACTTTATGCAGAAAAAATCTCCTGTTAGACAACCTCAATTAATTTTGACCTATGGTAAGATTTGTTTACTGAATGGTGTACTGATGCAAAACTAAAATTTGACTTTCTCTCTCTGTAAAAGAAAAAAAAAATAGTTTCCTCCCAGTACTGCTGAAGTTTCTTTGTGGTAAACAGTATGTTTCTAAAAGAGAAAACCTAAAAAAGAAGTTAAATGTGTAATTTACTTATATATTTGGGGATTGTATAGAAAATTCTTAAAGTCTTATAAAGTTCTCACTGTCTATTCTATCCTAATACTGATCAGCATGGTGATATTGTTGGTTATAGTTTTAGCTATTCTTAGAAAAATGTGATGCTATAAAAAAAATCAAAATCTCTTAGTTACACTGTTTTGCTCTGATGCTTCTCTATAAGTGCATGCAGTCACCCCATTCTAAACACAAAGGGGCTTTAAAGGAAAAGCAAAGCAAAAGTTTATATTATGTTTTGACTGTTGATTAACATGATCTTGGTAAAGGTGTGAATGTAAAAAGTAAAGTACTAAAATTGTTAAGTTCATTTGATATGTTGTAAACTGCATGGGAAGTATTTAGAAAGTGTATAAAAATTAAGAGGTAGATTTCAGTATTGTCAAACTCTCTTGTGCATTCACACCAGGCCTCAGTATCCTGCACAGTGTCTCTCCATTTGAGTTATTGGCTAGGTTGGTCACTAAGACCTCTAAAATAATAAAAGGATCTACCACATCTCTGTACATGGCTCCTCAAGTGGGTGGAAATTAGATTGCAGTTTCATACTCCTGCAGCAGTCAGTGATGGCTCAATATGACTAGATTTACAATGGACATTGCCAAAGTGCACTATGCATCAGGCCAGTGAAACAATGGAGGCTTTCTCTAGGGCCACTGGTGCTTCAGCATACTGGCTGTGTGAAGGATATACCAAGTGGAGCAATAATTACCAGAGTAATGTAAGCAGAACCTAAACAGACACAATTGGCATTATGGCAGTCTCCCATGGAGAGACAAAATGTTTGGTATTGCAAACCTGGAGCTTAGATCTATTAACTGCAGCTCAAAGAGGAACTTCTGCATTGATTAGTATTAAGTGCTGTACCTATATACCTGATGAAAATGATAATATCTTTTCTATTCTAAATCATATGCAGAGGGATATTGAACATGTTAAAAGTCTTGGTAAACTTAATTCATTTTCTCAGTAATAAATCAAAGTGCCTATATGATAACAGAATAGCTTTCTTTATTTTGTCTTTATTTTATTTTTGTCTTTATTTTGCTTGCCATATGCTTACCTTGTTGTTGCCTATATTGTCTTTTTGAGTTTATGTCTAAGGCAGTGCCTCTTCTCAAACCTCTCCTAGCTGTCTTTGGTATACCCACCACTGTGGGAACTGGGAGTGGCAGTTTCCTAGACAGAATTTGAAACTTGTAAGACAAAGCCTATCAGCTTCAAAAAGAAAAAAAAGAAAAAGAAAAAGAAAAAAAGGGGGGACAGATGTGGCTCAAATGGTTGGGTGTCTGTCTCCCATATGGAGGGACCTGGGTTCTATCCCTGGGACCTCCCGGTTTGGGGGGGGGGGGGAAAGCCTATCAGCTTCAGGAGGATGTAGCCTCTGGGGACACCTGGCTTTTCTCATTCCCGTGGTCCAGTATGTCATGGCTGGTTCACTTTATAGGGCCATGTACCACCATTTTCTTTACCGTTTTGGTAGGACCATGTATCTTCAAAATTCTACATTTATTTCTTCCAGAATCAATGCTTTTCAGAACAAGATATTAGTCATGCAGAGATTTCATCCAGTTCCAACCATGGTGTGAGACCCACCTTCCTTCAACCTCAGTAGAATAGCCAGAGAGTTTCAAATCCTGTCAGGTAGGAATACTGCCCCTAACCAGCAGGAAGCAGCTACAGAAGAATGACCATTACCCTTCAGCTCCCCCTTAAGAATAAGGGTGTGAACTCTCTGAGGGGGTAATTGAGGCAGGTTAGTATAGGAAACAGGGAAGGCAGCAGTTCAGAATAAAGCCTGCCAAAGACCCTGGTCATGTGTTCCTGTTTGAAAGTCCCAGACTACTTTTTTACTACTATTAGAAATATTGCTTGTATACTGTTAGACCAGCATGATCTGCTCCTTATTGTTTCCATAAACAACTTTCTCTTTACCTGTAGTACCCTAGCCAATACCTACAGTGGGCTTCATCAGTAACACCCCCACACACACAATTGAACCCAATATTGCACAGACTTACCATCTGTAGTCACTGGACAGTTTGTTGTAATTATGAATTCCAGAAATGGATATTGGATTATGCTTGTAAACTGATCTGTTCATCTGCCCATAATTAAGTTATAATTGGGGCTTTGATTGGGCCACGTCAGTAGGACATTGAGCCCCATCCCTTGGTAGGTGGGTAATTGAAGATAAAAGGCATGGCAAAGGACAGAGTTGGAGCAGGTTTTGAGTTGGAATTTTGATGTTGGAGAGAAGGCCCCTGGAGAAGAGAAGTGAGCCATTTGCCTGATAGTCTACAGCTGACCTTGTGGAGGAAACAGAGGAGCTAAGCCCAGAGAGAAACACAGCCCCAGGAAGAGAGGAACCCAAGAAACCTAAAACCTGGCAAACATCAGCAGCTGTCTTGCTCCAACACGGCCAATTGACTTTGGTGAGGGAAGAAACTTATGCTTTATGGCCTGATAACTGTGGACTTCTACCCCAAATAAATATCTTCTACCCCAAATAAATATAAAGACTAACCATTTCTGGTATTTTACATCAGCACCCCTTTGGCTGATGAATATACCATCCTTGGGTGCTACAGGCCTACCTCAGACTGTAACTCCTGCACATTGGACAGCATGGAACAACTTGCTGACATGGCAGACTATGACCCATTGACAAGTTTGAAACAAGACCTTCTCATTTAAGACTGAGATTCAGCTGCCATCTTTCAAGAAAACCCATAATTACATTTTTTTCCCTTGTAAGGGAGCAGGTGAATAAGCCCAGGGCTTTATTAGGATATCCTGTACATAATGGTTTAGGATGGTTAACAGCTTAGTCTGTCCATGTATCACCACTGTCTTCATGGGACAAGGGGTATATATTCCTGATCAATCCTATAATATTCTGTGAAATGTGGATGCAATGCTTATCCTATGGTCAATGTAGGTTGCTATGTGGGGGTCGATTATGGGGACCCAGGGCCCTTTTCTAAGTCCTCAGCACATAGCCACCTGCATGACCTAGACATAAGTTAAAAGTTAACAACCCTCCCTGGAGGGGAGAGAATGCTTCCCACATGGGAGATATCATGAAGTATTATCTTCCCAAAGAAGTAAACAGCCTTGGTAAATGTCCTTCCTACGAGCATGGTGAAAATATCACCACACCCCATGTGTACACTTCATGTGACCCACCAGGAAGTCATTCATACCCTATGGAATGTCATTGTTCTGAATCCCCTTATATATCACCCATCATTTCCTTGTCTCTTTGCGGAGCACAATCTTCTTTCACTAAACCACTGCCATCAGAGATTCTTTCCAGTCTGTTAATCCCAATAAAGCTTATGCCTGACTAAATACCAGTTGTATTCTTTGGTCTCATGGCCGGATCAACTTGTGCCCTTTAGGAGTTGGGTTGTAGCAATATGATCAGACTATTACCACTAACTATGGTCTATAGTGTACATTTAGTATATTTTTCCATACCCCCTATTATTAACACAGTACATCTTTGGCACTGATGCAATATTACAATATTGTTGTTAAGTATAGTCCATAGGTTACATTAATTGTATTTTTCCCATTCTTCTCCAAATTTCTAACACCTTGCAATAGTGATGCACATTTGTTCTAGTTCATAAAAGGACATTCTTGTATTTGTACTATTAATTACAATTCTCATCCACCTCTGGGTTCACTATGTTATTCAGTCCCTAAAGTTCTCTAACTTTCTTTCAAATGACATTTATATCCCTAGACTAACCTTTTTGGCCACAATCTCATTTATAGACCTCCTACAATAGTTCTATGCACTATATTGTTTTACCATCAACTCTATCCATTTCCAGTCAAGTTAATTAAAACTTCCACATACATTAAGCATCAGTACACCATCTCAGCCCTCCTCTTATCTCCTAATAACCTTTACTCTAGGTTTTAACTCCATGAGTTTTTCCTTCATATTTAGTTGATATTAGTGAAGCCATACAATATTTTTCCTTTTATGTCTGGCTTATTTCACTTAGCATAATGTTTTCAAGGTTCATCCATGTTATCATGTGTCTCAATTTCATTTCTCCTTACTGCAGCACAGGACTCCATTTTATGTATATACCACATTTTATTTATCCATTCATTGACTGATGGACACTTGGGTTCTTTCATCTTCTGGCAATTGTGAATAATGCCACTATGAACATTGGTGTATAAATGTCTGTTGGCATCACATTTTTCAGGTTTTCTTGAAATATTCTTAGTAGAGGAATTGTCGGATCACATGGCAATTTTCTATCTAGTTTCCTGAGGAACCACCAAACTGTCTTCCACTGAGATTGCACCATTTTACATTCCCACCAAGAGGGAAGGAGTGTTCCTATTTCTCTATATCCTCTCCAGCACTTATTGTGTTTTGTTTTGTTTTAAATAATGGCCATACTTTGCAGTGTGAGAAAATATCTCATTGTTGTTTTGATTTGCATTTCCCTAATAGCAAGTGATATTGTACATTTTTTCATGTGCTTTTTAACTATTTGTATTTCCCTTATGGAGAAATGTCTAATTAAGTCTTTTGCCCATTTCTTATCTTTTTTTATTTATATATTTTTTTATTTTTTAAAGGATATCTTGATTACATAAATGTTACACAAAAAATATAGGGATTCCCATATGCCCCACTCCCTGCACCTCTTACACCCTCCCACATAAACATCCTTCATTAGTGTGCATATTCATTGCAATTTGTAAACACATCCTGGGGCTTTACCATTAAGCATGGACCATAGTTCACATTGTAGACCACACTGTCTCCCACACAGTTCTGCATGTTATATGATGATATAAAATGGCCTATATCTGTCAATTCAATGTCACTCAGGACAATTCCCAAGTCCCGAAAAAGCCTCCATATTACAACTGCTTTTCCCTCTCCCTGCACCGAGAGCCTCAAGTGGCCACTGGTTCCACATCAGTGTTGTAATTTCTTCCTTGTTTGAATCACAATATGTCTATAGTAGAATACAAGTAAGTCCACTCTAGTCCATAGCTCTCCCCGCCCCCCCCATCCTGAGGAGTCTGGGATGGTGATGTCCACTTCACCTACAATTGAGAGGGGTCTTATATCCCATGGGGAAGATGGATGGGATTATCCTGCCTGCAGCTACAGACTCTCTCCCTTCCCTGGGAAAGCCATTGTCCATCATCTTCCCACCAGTTGTCCTGGGTGAGTCCAATGAGCTGTAGAGTAGGAGTTGGTGCTCCACTGAGGTTCCAGGCCCATCTGGCACATGGACAGCCCAAAGACTCAGGTCTCTGGACATACACCTACAAACTCCAGTACGAAGTACAGATATGCCATGTGCAGGGAAGACATAGTTGAGTCCAATTCTGTCACTCTCAGGAGCACAAACTCCAAAGTAGGGCCCACTGGCAAGGCACCAAACTCTGGAGCTATCCTCCCGGACATAGGACCTGGGTGTCTCCAGAGCTCTTAGGATTTTACCCATTTTTTAACTTGATTGCTTGCTCTTTTATTGTTGAGTTGAATGATCTCTTCATATAGAATGGAAATCACACCCTTATTGGATATGTGGTTTCCAAATCTTTTCACCCTTTGAGTGGGCTGCCTTGTCACCTTCTTGGTAAAGGCCTTTGAATCACAAAAGTGTTTAAGTTTGAAGAGGTCCCATTTATTCATGTTTTCTTTTGTTGCTTATGCTTTCAGTGTAAGGTTTAGCAATCTACCACCTACCAGCAGGTTTTGAAGATGTCTCCCTACATTTTCCTCTAGGAGCTTTGTGGTTGTATATTGTATAGTTAGGTCTTTAATCCATTTTGAGTTAATTTTTCTATAAAGTGTGACATTTGGGACCTCTTTCTTTCTTCTGGCTATGGATATCCTGTTCTCTCAACACCATTTGTTGAATAGACTGCTCTGGCCCAGCTGGGTGGATTTGACAATGTTGTGAAAAATCACTTGAACATAGCTGTTTCTGAACCATCAATTCAGTTCTATTGGCCTATGCATCTATCTTTATGCCAGGACCTTGCTGTTTTTACCACTATAGCTAGGTAATATGATTTAATGCCCAGAAGTGAGAGTCCTCCAACTTTCCTTTTGCTTTTTAAGATGTTTCTGGCTATTCAGGGCCCTTTTCCTTTCTAAATAAATTTGTTAATTGTGTTTTCCATTTCTTTTAAAAACACTCATGGAATTTTTATTGGGATTGTATAAATTTGGGTAGAATTGACATCTTAATGATATTTAGTTTTCCAATCTATAAGCATAAATGTTCTTACATTTATTTAGGTCTTTTAAAAATTTCTTTTAGCAATGCATTGTAGTTTTCTGAATATAAGCACTTTACATGCTTGGTTAATTTTATTCCTAAATATTTGATTCTTTTAGTTACTACTGTAAAAGAAATTTTTTCTATGACTTCCTCCTCAGATTGTGCATTACTAGTGTATAGAAACACTACTGATTTTTGTATATTAATCTTGTATGCTGCCCCTCTGCTGAAATCGTTCATTAGCTCTAGCAGCTTTGTCATAGATTTTTCAGGATTTTCTAGGTATAGGATAATATTGTCTGCAAATAGCAAAAGTTTTACTTCTTCTTTTCTGATATGGATGCCTTTTATTTCTTTTTCTTGTCTGATTGCTCTAGCTAGAACTTGTAGTACTATATTGAACAACAGTGGTGACATTGTGCATTCTTGTCTTATTACTGACCTCAATGGGAAAGCTTTCGGTTTTTCACCATTGAGTGCAATGTTAGCTGTGGGTTTTTCATATATGGCCTTTAACATGTTGAGAAAGTGTCCTTCAATTCCTATCTTTTGTGTATTTTTTTATCAAGAAAGGGTGCTGCCTTTTCTGCATCAATCAATAGGCTTATATGATTTTTCCTCTTTGATTTATTAATGTGGTGTATTATGCTGATTGATTGTCTTATGTTGCACCATTCTTGTATGCCCGATATAAAACCCATTTTTCATTTTGGTGAGTTGTTTGGTGACAGTTTCAATCTCTGTACTTGGGGTTGATTTGTTGTGGTCTTCCTTTTCTTCTAGGATCAGTGTATGTTGCTTGTACATTCCTAGGGATTTTTCCATTTCATCTACATTGTTGAATTTGTTGGCATACAGTTGTTCATGGTATCCATTTATGACCACTTTTATTTCTGTGGGGTCAGTAGCAATGTCCCTGTTTTCATTTTTTATTTTATTTATTTACATCTTCTTTCTTTTTTTTTCTTTGTTAGTTTAGCTAAGTGTTTGTTGATTTTGTTAATCTTCTTGAAGAGCCAAATTTTAGTTTTGTTAATTCTTTTTTTGTTCTCAATTTTATTTATTTCTGTTCTGATCTTTGTTATTTCATTCCTTCTGCTTGCTTTGATATTAGTTTGCTACTCTTTTTCTAATTCCTCCAGCTGTGTAGTTAGGTCTTTGATTTTAACTCTTTCTTTTTTTTTTAATGTAAGCATTGAGGGCTATAAATTTGCCCCTCAGCACTGCATTTCCCTGCATCCCATAGGTTCTGATATGTTGTGTTCTCATTTTCATTCATCTCAAGATATTTTTTGATTTCTCTTGAAATTTCTTCTTTGACCCACTGATTATCTGAGTTTGTTGTTTAATCTCTATATATTTGTGATTTTTCCTTTTTTCCACCTGTTGTTGATTTCCAGCTTTATTACATTATGATCAGAGACAGTATTTTGTTTGATTTCAATCTTATTGAATTTATTGAGATCTGCTTTGTGACCTAACATATGGTCTATCCTGGGGAAAGAGCCATGAGCACTTGAGAAGAATGTATATCCTGATCTTTTGGGGTGCCATATTCTGTATATTTATCATATTATTCGAGCTCTCTGTTTCTTTATTGATCCTCTGCCCAGATGTTCTATTCAATGCTGAGAGTGGTGTATTGAAATCTCCAACAATTCTTGTAGAAACATATTTTTCTTTCTTCAGTTTTGCTAGTGTTTGCCTCATGGAATTTGAGACATCCTGGATAGGTGCATATACATTTATGATTGTTGTTTTTTCCTGGTGAATTGCAACTTTTATTAATATAGAATGTCTTTCCTTGTTTCTAATAACAGTTTTGTTTTTAAAGTCTATTTCATCCGATAAAAGTAAAGATACTCCATCCATTTTTTGGTTACTGCATATGTGGAATATCTTTTTCCATACTTTCATTTTCAATCTATTGGTATCCTTGGATCTAAGGGAGTCTCTTGTAGACATATATAGAAGACTCATATTTTCTTATCCATTCCTCAAGTCTGTGTCTTTTGATTGGGGAGTTTAATCCATTAACATTCAATGTTATTGCTGTGAAGGTGGTTCTTCTCCCATTTTGACCTTTGGGTTTTGTCTGTCATATTTTATATTCACCACTCTTTTTACATTTTTAGTTACTTTTAATGATATAATCTTCATTTCTAGACTCTCTTCCAAGCCTCTCTCTTTTCAGGCTGTAGCACTCCCTTTAGTATTTCCTGCAAAGCTGGTCTCTTAGTTACAAACTCTCTCAGTTTCTGTTTATCTGTGAATATTCTAAACTTATCCTCATTTTTGAAAGACAATCATGCCAAATATAAAATTCTTGGCTGGCAGTTTTTCTTTTGCATTTTCTTAAGTATGTCATGTCCCTGCCTTCTTGCCTCCATGGTTTCTGATGAGAAATAAGCACTTAATCCTATTGGGTATCCCTTGTATGTGATGCATCAATTTTCTCTTGCTGCTTTCAGAATTCTCTCTTTGTCTTTGGCATTTGACATTCTGATTTTTAAGTGTCTCTGAGTAGGTCTATTTGGATTGGTCAATTGATTTTTGACAAGGCTGGCATGCCCACCGAGCTGGGTTGGAACAGTCTTTCAATAAATGGTTCTGGGAGAACTGGATACCCATATCCAAAAGAATAAATTATCACAAAATGGATCAAAGACCTAAATATAAAAGCCAGGACCATAAAACTCCTAGAAGAAAATGTTGGTAAACATATTCAAGTCTTGCAGTAGGAGGTGGTTTCTTAAACTTTACACACAAAGTATATTCACTGAAAGAAAAAAATAAATGGCACCACGTCAAATTTAAATATTGTTCTTCCATCACTTTGTCAACAAAGTGAAAAGGCAGCCTAATCATTTGGAGAAAATATTTGGAAACAACATATCTGAAAAGGATTTAATTTCCATGATATATAAAGAGATCATGCAACTCAATAATAGGTAGGCAAGCAACCCAATTAAAAAATGGGCAAAAACTCAAGTAGACATTTTTCCAAAGAAGAAATACAAATAGCTAAAAAGTACATGAAAAGATGTTCAACATTACATTACTAGCTATTAGGGAAATGCAAATCAAAATTGTAATGAGATATCATTTTACACCTTGTGGAATGGCCACTATTAAAAAACCCAGAAACATACAAGGGTTGACAAGGATGTGGAGAAATAGGAACACTCCTTCACTGTTGGTGGGAATGTAGAATGGTGCAACTTTTGTGGAAGACAGTTTGATGATTCCTTAGGAAGCCATATGGTGCAGAATATTCCAGTACTAGGAATATTTTCAGAAGAACTGAAAGCAAGGACATGAACTAACTTTTGCATGCCAATGTTCATAGTGTCATTATTCACAGTTGCATCATATGGCAGCTCTAAATGAAGAAATGAAGTTGGGATGCATATAACAACATGGATGAAACTTAAGGACATTGTGTTGAATGAAATAAGCCAGACACAAAACAACAAATAGTGTATGGTCTCACTAATATGAACTAAATACAATGAATAAACTCATGGAGTTAAAACCTATAGTATAAGTTACTAAGAGATAGAATGAGGGTTGAGAAGGGGGAGCTGATGTTTAAGATCTGCAGAATTTTTAATAAGGCTGATTTAAAGTGTTTGGAAATAGAGATGGTAACACATTATAGTGAATATAATTAATACTGCTGATTTATAGGTGTGATCGAGGCTGAAAGGGGTAGTCTAGAGTTGTAATTGTCAATAGAATGAAAGCTAGAGGATGCACTTGGGACTCTATAACATAGTGAATTTGGTGGTGGCTGAGGAATGTGGCTAGTAGTACAAATACAAGAATATTCTTCCATGAGCCAGAAAAAAATATATATGTTACAATTACAAGGTGTTAACAATAAGATGATATATGGGAAAAATACAACTAACCAAACTTATGTACTATAGTTAGCAGTGATACTATAATATTTTTTCATCAATTGCAAAAAGGGACTATGATATTTTAATATTCTTTCATCAGTTGTAACAATAGTACTATACTGGTACAAAGTGTCAACAATAGGGGGGTATATGAACACTGTTGTGGACAAGAATTCTGGTTAATAATTCAAATATAAGTTTTTTTCATGAACTAGAACAATTTATGTCACTGGTGTTGATAATATTGTGATATATGGGGAAAATACAACTAATGCAAACTATGGACTCTAATTTAAAGTAATATTTTAATATTCTTTCATCAATTGTAACAAAGTTACTACTCCAAAGGTAAATGTCAATAATAAGGGGGTATAAGGGGTATGGAGCTTTACTTTTTGGGATAATGAATATGTTCTGAAACACTTTTTTGGTGATGAATGCATAGCTCCATGATTATACTGAAAGCCATTGATTGTACACTCTGGTATGGACTGTATAGTGTGTGAGTATATTTCAATAAATCTACTTAATAAATAGGTATGTGTCTAGTGAACTGATTACATATTTGTCTTAATGGATCTAAGAAAACAAAATGTTAAATGACATTATTTTGCACATCAATTAAATGTTCAGAACTGTTTTAGATGTTCTATTGTGGTGATTTTGAAATTACCCATGGCGGAGGACTGTTTTATAAAATCCCAACCTGTCCATATGGGGTACATGGTCATAGTACACATGGCTACCTTGCAGCTCATGTCACCTGGTACTCATCACCAGAGTTTAACAGCCCCCAACCTTGTCTACACCCATTTGACAAGATGATTCCACTGGCCATATGCTTGGATGTCCTGGCAGTGGAAAATTGCCATAAAAATTTCTAACCTTCTACTCTTACTTTCTGTACTTGTCTCATTGTAGTAACAATGAGTTCACAGACTTGCAGCAGTCCCCAATCCCACTTGGAGAAGCACTGTTCTCAGGGCTAACAAAGAAATAACAGGTGTGTTCTATACCAAAGCAGTGCACTGTTTTGTTGTAAGGATCACAATTAGGGAATTGAAATCATTATTTCTAAGACAACATAAAAGAAAGTGTGCTGTGCTGTTGTTTTTGTTGTGTTCCCTAGCAAGGAGACCTGTAGACAAGGATTGGGGTGGAGGTAACCTCAGTAGGGCTCTGTAGAGGAGTGAGGAAGTGAGGTAGGAAGAGGAAAGATGCCAACCCTGGGTGCATTCATGCAGGTTATTGACATGCAGAAAACTGGTCTTAGTTGCTGTTTTTGTTTGCCAAAAGGCTGCCAATGAAAAATGTGCTGACTTTTATAAAGCAGACTTATTGGGGGTAAAAGCATACAGTTCCAAGGCCATGAAAATTCCATGTCAAGGCCCCAGAAGACATGTTTTCTCACCCAAGTCAGCTGCCATGTGTTGAAGCAAGATGGCAGGTAATTTCTGCCTGGTCTCTGCCTTCCCCTCCGGGCTGTACCATCTCCTAGAGCTCAGGTGAGGGCAACCAGGCAGAGGGCTATTCTCTTAATGGGGCTATTGTTTCAGGCTCAGCAGCTCCACTTTCTTCCTGATTTTAGCTGCAAGCTATTAGGCAAATGTCTCATCTCTCCCCCAGGCCTCAGCTGTTTAAGCCTCTCCTTTCTGTCACATGGCAAAATCAACAATGACAGAGCTCTCTTTCTCCTGTGTCTATCTGAGTGAGTCCATTTATATCAGACCCAGCAAGGGGGTGGGGACTCAACATGAATCACACTCACCTGACATAATCTAGTCAAAGGGATCTCAGATCCAAAGGAATGGATTAGTTTAAAACATAACCTTTTGCTATTTGGAATTCACAAAATTCAAACTGCCACAGTTGCCATACCACATGATGAGAAAGTTGGAGTCTTTAAACTCCAATTTCCATATAATGTTGGTTGAGGTTTGCTTCTGACTGCTAATTCATGCTTCCTGCCTACTCCACACACATGCTCAGCATACTCTTACAACAGAGTAAGCCCTTAACCAAAGTTCTAGGTTCTTTTTTTCCTGTTTTTCTTTTTTTAAAAATTATGGTTATATATATATATGACATAAAATTTGCCATTTTACTCATTTTAAGTTTATTATTCAACAGCATTAATTATTTACAATGTTGTGCTATCATCATCACCATCCATTTCCAAAACTTTTCATCATCCAAAATGGAAACTTTATATCCATTAAGAGTTCCAGATTCTTGCCCTTAGAAGCCAACGGGTACATAAGGGATGGTGGGGGAAGAAGGGGGATGGGTGGGCACAGCCAGCATCTGCTGCTGCCATGGACTATATAAATAAATCCTAGAGACAGGGAGAAATTTAGGAAGTTTCTTTGGAAGAAATTCACTTTGAATGGAGCTATAAAAGATAGGTACAAACAAAATGGCAGATAGAAGTGGTCCGAGCCCACTTACAAGATAGAATTATCAATAACAAACAAGACATAGTCGTGAGTAAAAATGTATGGGAACTCAAATGAGGAGCCTGCCCTGAATGGAGGTGCCATATTGGTGAGCAGTGGGAGGCTTGCTTGTTTCTGACTGAAGAAGAGTCATGAGTGAAACATAAATAATAAAAAATAATAATTGCTGACTTGTAGCGGGTACCTCTACATGCCTGTTACTGTTCTGAACAATTATCTTTTTTATGTAGCATGCATGAAATCTTATAACATTCTAGTAGGGGAAATTTCACAATTTAAAAAGTTTTTCTAAATCAAATTAAATATGCTCCCAGCCCCACTCACTCAAGTGATGGAAAATTGCATCTTGGTCATGTTTTATGGTGATGGTTTCTCCTTCAGACCATGCCAGAGTTCCAGGCCAGAGCATCAGTTCTTGAATTCACCTTGATATGTTTAGTTTCCAAATTCATGGGAATCTCTTGAAGGCAAGTAGCTCTGATGCTCCATAACAAGCCTGCACATTAGAATCTTTGCCAAAGTAAAACCACCTTGCAGTTTTTCCCAATTGAAGTTGTTTCCCCAAGTCACTGGTCCCACTATTCATGGACCTGATGTGCCCCCATTCCACCACCCTCTGAATCCATGGAAGGGTTCTCAAAATCTCTCATTTCTATCATGGGCAATTTCTGCCAACTAAGATATTGAGATCATTGTGGGATCTGCATGTTGAGGGTGTGTGGAAACTTCTGTTTTCATCTCTATGACCCCAAATCCCGAGGTAAGAACCTCAAAATTCAAAACACAATGTCTGTCTAGCCTTTTAGGCTGAGAGAGGGAGACTATTTTTCATTCCTTTCAGTGTTCTACATAAATGAGCATGAAACTAAACTGATATCTCAATAGATTATCTTGGCACATTCAATTGTCATGACAACTTTATGAGGTAATATTAAAATGCCAATTATATGAGGAAACTGAGGCTTAATGAGGTGTTATGAATACACCGAGGATTCCATAGCTTGTTTGTGGGAAGCCTAACTCCATGGTTATATATGTGATCATTTTAATTTTATTTATTTATTTATTTATTTTAAAGAAACTTTAGATTACATAAATGTTACATAAAAATTATAGGGGATTCCCATATGCCCCACTCCCTTCCCTTCCCACAGTATCCCACATTAACAACATCCTTAATTAGTGTGTTCCATTTGTTACAATTGATGAACACATATTGAAGCATTGCCACTAACCATGGATTATAGATTACATTACAGTTTACACTCTTTACTGTGCAATTTTGTAAGTTATGACAAAAGATATAATGACCTGTATCCATCATTGCAACATCATGCAGGACAATTCCAATGTCCCCAGAAATGCCCCCATATTACACCCTATTTTTCACTCTCCCTTCCCTCAGAGCTTCTGGTGGCCACTGCCTTTATACCAGTGATACAGGTTCCTCCATTGCTAGAATAACAATAAGTCTATAGGAGAATAATATTAACTCTATGTTTGGTCCATAGTTCATTCCCCAGTCCTAAGGATTTTGGGATGGTGATGCCCACTCTGCCTCTAATTGAGAGGGGGCTTAGATCTCATGGGGCAGATGGGTGGAACTCTCCTGCTTGTAGTTGCAGACTCTCTGTTTCTTGGGATGGGTGTTATCCATCATCATCACCTTGTTAGTTGTCCTGGGTGATTCCAAAGAACTGGAGAGTAGGTGTTGTAACTCTGCTGAGATTCAGGGCCCAACTGCCACATGGATGGACCAAAGATTTAAGTCTCTTGGACATACACCTATCAAGTATAGTACTAACTATAGGTTCAAATAGAAGGGACAAAAGAGCCATGTATAGGGAAACCACAG
>JAKSZT010039096.1:13489-37004 GCA_026826555.1 Tolypeutes matacus | reverse complement strand
TTATGAATGTTTGCTTTGTAAGATCACAACTTTTACATTTATTTACATTTATTGTTTATGTATGTTCATGTATAAATAACATTAATAAGGTGGATTGGGGGAAATACTTTGGTTAGTAGTATTTTGAGGATGCTCTTTAATCATTAGTTAAAAATGTTTCACAACAATGCAAGGTATTTGTGGTAGGGTGAAGTATGAGAGCCCTGTATGATGTTATGTATGTTTGTTTTGTAAGTTCACAACTATTACTATACACTTATTGTTTTTGTATGTTCATGAATGAGTGATATATTTCAATAAATTTTTTTAAATGGGCAACAAATTGAATAGACACTTCTCAAAGGAGAAATACAAATGGCTAAAAAGCAAATGAAAAGATGCTCAACATCACTAGTTATTAGGGAAATGAAAATCAAATCTACAATGAGATATCATCATACACCCATTAGACTGGCGGTTATTAAAAAAACAGAGCACTACCAGTGTTGGAGAGGATGTGGAGGAATGGGTACCCTCATCCACTGCTGGTGGGGATGCAGAATGGTGCAGCCATTGTGGAAGCCAATTTGGCAGTTCCTCAGGAAGCTAACTATAGAGCTGCCATATGATCCAGCAATCCAGAAGAATTGAAAGCAGAGATATGAACAGATATATGCACACCAATGTTCATAGTGATATTATTCACTACTGCCAAGAGTTGGAAGCAACCCAAATGTCCATCAACAGATGAATAGATAAGCAAATTGTGATATATACATACAATGGAATATTACTCAGATGTAAGGAGGAATGCAGTATTAACACACGGGATAACATGGATGAATCTTGAAGACCTTATGTTAAGTGAAGCAAGTCAGGTACTGAAGGACAAATATTACAGGACCTTACTGATATGAATTAAGCAAATTAAGCAGACTCACAGAGCTAGAGTCTGGAAGATAGGTTTGCAGGAGACAGAAAGGGAGTAGAGGGTTGTGAGCCAATGCCTATGTGGGCAAAATCTATGTTGAGGTATAAGGGTGTAGTTGTGCAGTGGATGGGCATGACAGTGATGCAATGATGCATTGGGTTTGGTAGTGCTGGTCTGTGAAGAGGGTAGGCTAGGGGTTGGGTTGGTCTATCCATGGAACTGGGGGAAGGTTCAGGCCTCTATGGACTATGTAAATGTTCATCTTGTCATAGTGTGTTATATCAGTGGGTGGAGACCCACACAACAAAGAGGAAAATATTGAACTCCCATCCTGGGGAGTCATGCTATGTTCTCAAAAACAGGGACAAGAGTCTCTTGAGAACATAGGCAGTGCCTATTGAAAGGAAGACCAATATGTCAAGCCCTCAATATTATTTCAAGTAACTATGAATTTTATTTCTTCAAAAAGTGAGACTTAGTAGTTACCATAGGTCCCGAGGGGAGGGGCAGGGAAAAATCGAATAGATGGAACATAGGGCAATTTGGGGACATTGGAATTGTTCTGCATGATCTTGCAATAATGGATACAGGCCATTTTAAATTTCATCAAAATTTATAAAAGTGTAAGGTCCAAAAGGTAAATCATAATGTAAGCCATTGACCATGGTTAGCAGCAATACTTCAATATTTGTACATCAACTGTAGCAAATGTACCATCCACATGTAAAATGTTATTAATAGGGGAGAGGGGAAAAGGGGGAGGGTGTTGGGTATATGGGAATCCCCTATATTCCCTACGTGACTTTTCTGTAACCTAAAGCTTCTTTGAAGAAAAAATGAGGAAAAAAAAGTAAGACACTGGGGAATACATGGAAGAAAATCTTACTGTACATAAAAGGCAACAGATCTTACAATGATGAAAGACATAATGTCTAAAAAAATTTATTATTAAAAAAATATTTTTAGTTTTTTTTCTATATTTTATATGTAATTTTTAAAACTGTCATTATTATTTCATTTTCCTGTTATTTTTATTTGGTTATTTTCTTGGCTTCATCTTTGGAGAGGTTTTGGATCACAGAAGGGTCACAACTGTTGCAGGGGAGGATAATTGGTGTGGGGTGTTGGTAATGGGGGGATGCATGGGAGGGGGTTCATCTGGGGCATGCCCCTAATGCATATGAATGTGCTCAAGGGTTCATTGGGCATTGTCGTGGTAGGTGGAGATCCACACAATAACTGAAAGAATATCGAATTCCCATCCTGGAAAGCTCTACTACATTCTCTACTGGGGCACAAGAATCCCCCAAGTACAGGGGTAGTGCCTATTGAAGGACAGACCATTGCTCCAGGCCCTTGAAATTGGAGATTGTACTTACAAACCTTTTCTTTTAAAATTGAAACTTAGCATAGCAATATATATTGCCTAAGAAGAGTTACCTCCTGAGGACCTCCTTGTTGCTCAAATATGGCCTCTCTCTAAGCCTCTAAGCCAAACTCAGCATATACATACACTACCTCCCCCCGCCACCCGGCATAGGACATGATTTCCAGGTATGAGCCTTTCGGGCACCAAGGGATTGTTACCAAGTGCCAACTAGAAATGCACATGGAAAAAGACCTTGACCATAAGGGGGAAATGGTAAATACAAATGAGTTTTAATGGCTAAAAGATTTCAAAGTGAGTCGGTAGGTCATTCCAGAGGTTACGCTTATGCATTCTCAGCAGGATCTCATCGACTGCCATGGTAAATATTATCTCCTGAGGGCTCTAGGGACATCCAGACACTATGGGCAGGGCAGAGAGCTCAGGAGCTTGACGCCCTGCCAGTGGACCTTACCTTGGAATTTATGTTCCCCAGTGTGACAGAGTTGGACTCAACTGTGGTTTCCCTATACATGGCTCTTTTGTCCCTTCTATTTGAACCTATAGTTAGTACTATACTTGATAGGTGTATGTCCAAGAGACTTAAATCTTTGGTCCATCCATGTGGCAGTTGGGCCTTGAATCTCAGCAGAGTTACAACACCTACTCTCCAGTTCTTTGGAATCACCCAGGACAACTAACAAGGTGATGATGATGGATAACACCCATCCCAAGAAACAGAGAGTCTGCAACTACAAGCAGGAGAGTTCCACCCATCTGCCCCATGAGATCTAAGCCCCCTCTCAATTAGAGGAAGAGTGGGCATCACCATCCCCAAATCCTTAGGACTGGGGAATGAACTATGGACCAAACATAGAGTTAATATTATTCTCCTATAGACTTATTGTTATTCTAGCAATGGAGGAACCTGTATCACTGGTATAAAGGCAGTGGCCACCAGAAGCTCTGAGGGAAGGGAGAGTGAAAAATAGGGTGTAATATGGGGGCATTTCTGGGGACATTGGAATTGTCTTGCATGATGTTGCAATGATGGATACAGGTCATTATATCTTTTGTCATAACTTACAAAATTGCACAGTAAAGAGTGTAAACTATAATGTAATCTATAATCCATGGTTAGTGGCAATGCTTCAATATGTGTTCATCAATTGTAACAAATGGAACACACTAATTAAGGATGTTGTTAATGTGGGATACTGTGGGAAGGGAAGGGAGTGGGGCATATGGGAATCCCCTATAATTTTTATGTAACATTTATGTAATCTAAAGTTTCTTTAAAATAAATAAATAAATAAATAAAATTAAAATGATCACATATATAACTATGGAGTTAGGCTCCCACAAACAAGCTATGGAATCCTCGGTGTATTTATAACACCTCATTAAGCCTCAGTTTCCTCATATAATTGGCATTTTAATATTACCTCATAAAGTAGTCATGACAATTGAATGTGCCAAGATAATCTATTGAGATATCAGTTTAGTTTCATGCTCATTTATGTAGAACACTGAAAGGGATGAAAAATAGTCTCCCTCTCTCAGCCTAAAAGGCTAGACAGACATTGTGTTTTGAATTTTGAGGTTCTTACCTCGGGATTTGGGGTCATAGAGGTGAAAACAGAAGTTTCCACACACCCTCAACATGCAGATCCCACAATGATCTCAGTGTCTCAGTTGGCAGAAATTGCCCATGATAGAAATGAGAGATTTTGAGAACCCTTCCATGGATTCAGAGGGTGGTGGAATGGGGGCACATCAGGTCCATGAATAGTGGGACCAGTGACTTGGGGAAACAACTTCAATTGGGAAAAACTGCAAGGTGGTTTTACTTTGGCAAAGATTCTAATGTGCAGGCTTGTTATGGAGCATCAGAGCTACTTGCCTTCAAGAGATTCCCATAAATTTGGAAACTAAACATATCAAGGTGAATTCAAGAACTGATGCTCTGGCCTGGAACTCTGGCATGGTCTGAAGGAGAAACCATCACCATAAAACATGACCAAGATGCAATTTTCCATCACTTGAGTGAGTGGGGCTGGGAGCATATTTAATTTGATTTAGAAAAACTTTTTAAATTGTGAAATTTCCCCTACTAGAATGTTATAAGATTTCATGCATGCTACATAAAAAAGATAATTGTTCAGAACAGTAACAGGCATGTAGAGGTACCCGCTACAAGTCAGCAATTATTATTTTTTATTATTTATGTTTCACTCATGACTCTTCTTCAGTCAGAAACAAGCAAGCCTCCCACTGCTCACCAATATGGCACCTCCATTCAGGGCAGGCTCCTCATTTGAGTTCCCATACATTTTACTCACGACTATGTCTTGTTTGTTATTGATAATGCTATCTTGTAAGTGGGCTCGGACCACTTCTATCTGCCATTTTGTTTGTACCTATCTTTTATAGCTCCATTCAAAGTGAATTTCTTCCAAAGAAACTTCCTAAATTTCTCCCTGTCTCTAGGATTTATTTATATAGTCCATGGCAGCAGCAGATGCTGGCTGTGCCCACCCATCCCCCTTCTTCCCCCACCATCCCTTATGTACCCGTTGGCTTCTAAGGGCAAGAATCTGGAACTCTTAATGGATATAAAGTTTCCATTTTGGATGATGAAAAGTTTTGGAAATGGATGGTGATGATGATAGCACAACATTGTAAATAATTAATGCTGTTGAATAATAAACTTAAAATGAGTAAAATGGCAAATTTTATGTCATATATATATATAACCATAATTTTTAAAAAAAGAAAAACAGGAAAAAAAGAACCTAGAACTTTGGTTAAGGGCTTACTCTGTTCATTGGAATATGCTGAGCATGTGTGTGGAGTAGGCAGGAAGCATGAATTAGCAGTCAGAAGCAAACCTCAACCAACATTATATGGAAATTGGAGTTTAAAGACTCCAACTTTCTCATCATGTGGTATGGCAACTGTGGCAGTTTGAATTTTGTGAATTCCAAATAGCAAAAGGTTATGTTTTAAACTAATCCATTCCTTTGGATCTGAGATCCCTTTGACTAGATTATGTCAGGTGAGTGTGATTCATGTTGATTCCCCACCCCCTTGCTGGGTCTGATATAAATGGACTCACTCAGATAGACACAGGAGAAAGAGAGCTCTGTCATTGTTGATTTTGCCATGTGACAGAAAGGAGAGGCTTAAACAGCTGAGGCCTGGGGGAGAGATGAGACATTTGCCTAATAGCTTGCAGCTAAAATCAGGAAGAAAGTGGTGCTGCTGAGCCTGAAACAATAGCCCCATTAAGAGAATAGCCCTCTGCCTGGTTGCCCTCACCTGAGCTCTAGGAGATGGTACAGCCCGGAGGGGAAGGCAGAGACCAGGCAGAAATTACCTGCCATCTTGCTTCAACACAGGGCAGCTGACTTGGGTGAGAAAACATGTCTTCTGGGGCCTTGACATGGAATTTTCATGGCCTTGGAACTGTATGCTTTTACCCCCAATAAGTCTGCTTTATAAAAGTCAGCACATTTTTCATTGGCAGCATTTTGGCAAACAAAAACAGCAACTAAGACCAGTTTTCTGCATGTCAATAACCTGCATGAATGCACCCACGGTTGGCATCTTTCCTCTTCCTACCTCACTTCCTCACTCCTCTACAGAGCCCTACTGAGGTTACCTCCACCCCAATCCTTGTCTACAGGTCTCCTTGCTAGGGAACACAACAAAAACAACAGCACAGCACACTTTCTTTTATGTTGTCTTAGAAATAATGATTTCAATTCCCTAATTGTGATCCTTACAACAAAACAGTGCACTGCTTTGGTATAGAACACACCTGTTATTTCTTTGTTAGCCCTGAGAACAGTGCTTCTCCAAGTGGGATCGGGGACTGCTGCAAGTCTGTGAACTCATTGTTACTACAATGAGACAAGTACAGAAAGTAAGAGTAAAAGGTTAGAAATTTTTATGGCAATTTTCCACTGCCAGGACATCCAAGCATATGGCCAGTGGAATCATCTTGTCAAATGGGTGTAGACAAGGTTGGGGGCTGTTAAACTCTGGTGATGAGTACCAGGTGACATGAGCTGCAAGGTAGCCATGTGTACTATGACCATGTACCCCATATGGACAGGTTGGGATTTTATAAAACAGTCCTCCGCCATGTGTAATTTCAAAATCACCACAATAGAACATCTAAAACAGTTCTGAACATTTAATTGATGTGCAAAATAATGTCATTTAACATTTTGTTTTCTTAGATCCATTAAGACAAATATGTAATCAGTTCACTAGACACATACCTATTTATTAAGTAGATTTATTGAAATATACTCACACACTATACAGTCCATACCAGAGTGTACAATCAATGGCTTTCAGTATAATCATGGAGCTATGCATTCATCACCAAAAAAGTGTTTCAGAACATATTCATTATCCCAAAAAGAAAAGCTCCATACCCCTTATACACCCTTATTATTGACATTTACCTTTGGAGTAGTAACTTTGTTACAATTGATGAAAGAATATTAAAATATTACTTTAAATTAGAGTCCATAGTTTGCATTAGTTGTATTTTCCCCATATATCACAATATTATCAACACCAGTGACATAAATTGTTCTAGTTCATGAAAAAACTTATATTTGAATTATTAACCAGAATTCTTGTCCACAACAGTGTTCATATACCCCCCTATTGTTGACACTTTGTACCAGTATAGTACTATTGTTACAACTGATGAAAGAATATTAAAATATCATAGTCCCTTTTTGCAATTGATGAAAAAATATTATAGTATCACTGCTAACTATAGTACATAAGTTTGGTTAGTTGTATTTTTCCCATATATCATCTTATTGTTAACACCTTGTAATTGTAACATATATATTTTTTTCTGGCTCATGGAAGAATATTCTTGTATTTGTACTACTAGCCACATTCCTCAGCCACCACCAAATTCACTATGTTATAGAGTCCCAAGTGCATCCTCTAGCTTTCATTCTATTGACAATTACAACTCTAGACTACCCCTTTCAGCCTCGATCACACCTATAAATCAGCAGTATTAATTATATTCACTATAATGTGTTACCATCTCTATTTCCAAACACTTTAAATCAGCCTTATTAAAAATTCTGCAGATCTTAAACATCAGCTCCCCCTTCTCAACCCTCATTCTATCTCTTAGTAACTTATACTATAGGTTTTAACTCCATGAGTTTATTCATTGTATTTAGTTCATATTAGTGAGACCATACACTATTTGTTGTTTTGTGTCTGGCTTATTTCATTCAACACAATGTCCTCAAGTTTCATCCATGTTGTTATATGCATCCCAAATTCATTTCTTCATTTAGAGCTGCCATATGATGCAACTGTGAATAATGACACTATGAACATTGGCATGCAAAAGTTAGTTCATGTCCTTGCTTTCAGTTCTTCTGAAAATATTCCTAGTACTGGAATATTCTGCACCATATGGCTTCCTAAGGAATCATCAAACTGTCTTCCACAAAAGTTGCACCATTCTACATTCCCACCAACAGTGAAGGAGTGTTCCTATTTCTCCACATCCTTGTCAACCCTTGTATGTTTCTGGGTTTTTTAATAGTGGCCATTCCACAAGGTGTAAAATGATATCTCATTACAATTTTGATTTGCATTTCCCTAATAGCTAGTAATGTAATGTTGAACATCTTTTCATGTACTTTTTAGCTATTTGTATTTCTTCTTTGGAAAAATGTCTACTTGAGTTTTTGCCCATTTTTTAATTGGGTTGCTTGCCTACCTATTATTGAGTTGCATGATCTCTTTATATATCATGGAAATTAAATCCTTTTCAGATATGTTGTTTCCAAATATTTTCTCCAAATGATTAGGCTGCCTTTTCACCTTGTTGACAAAGTGATGGAAGAACAATATTTAAATTTGATGTGGTGCCATTTATTTTTTTCTTTCAGTGAATATACTTTGTGTGTAAAGTTTAAGAAACCACCTCCTACTGCAAGACTTGAATATGTTTACCAACATTTTCTTCTAGGAGTTTTATGGTCCTGGCTTTTATATTTAGGTCTTTGATCCATTTTGTGATAATTGATTCTTTTGGATATGGATATCCAGTTCTCCCGGAACCATTTATTGAAAGACTGTTCCAACCCAGCTCGGTGGGCATGCCAGCCTTGTCAAAAATCAATTGACCAATCCAAATAGACCTACTCAGAGACACTTAAAAATCAGAATGTCAAATGCCAAAGGCAAAGAGAGAATTCTGAAAGCAGCAAGAGAAAATTGATGCATCACATACAAGGGATACCCAATAGGATTAAGTGCTGATTTCTCATCAGAAACCATGGAGGCAAGAAGGCAGGGGCATGACATACTTAAGAAAATGCAAAAGAAAAACTGCCAGCCAAGAATTTTATATTTGGCATGATTGTCTTTCAAAAATGAGGATAAGTTTAGAATATTCACAGATAAACAGAAACTGAGAGAGTTTGTAACTAAGAGACCAGCTTTGCAGGAAATACTAAAGGGAGTGCTACAGCCTGAAAAGAGAGAGGCTTGGAAGAGAGTCTAGAAATGAAGATTATATCATTAAAAGTAACTAAAAATGTAAAAAGAGTGGTGAATATAAAATATGACAGACAAAACCCAAAGGTCAAAATGGGAGAAGAACCACCTTCACAGCAATAACATTGAATGTTAATGGATTAAACTCCCCAATCAAAAGACACAGGCTTGATGAATGGATAAGAAAATATGAGTCTTCTATATATGTCTACAAGAGACTCACCTTAGACCCAAGGATACCAATAGATTGAAAATGAAAGTATGGAAAAAGATATTCCACATATGCAGTAACCAAAAAATGGATGGAGTATCTTTACTTTTATCGGATGAAATAGACTTTAAAAACAAAACTGTTATTAGAAACAAGGAAAGACATTCTATATTAATAAAAGTTGCAATTCACCAGGAAAAAACAACAATCATAAATGTATATGCACCTAACCAGGATGTCTCAAATTCCATGAGGCAAACACTAGCAAAACTGAAGAAAGAAAAATATGTTTCTACAAGAATTGTTGGAGATTTCAATACACCACTCTCAGCATTGAATAGAACATCTGGGCAGAGGATCAATAAAGAAACAGAGAGCTCGAATAATATGATAAATATACAGAATATGGCACCCCAAAAGATCAGGATATACATTCTTCTCAAGTGCTCATGGCTCTTTCCCCAGGATAGACCATATGTTAGGTCACAAAGCAGATCTCAATAAATTCAATAAGATTGAAATCAAACAAAATACTGTCTCAGATCATAATGGAATAAAGCTGGAAATCAACAACAGGTGGAAAAAAGGAAAAATCACAAATATAGAGAGATTAAACAACAAACTCAAATAATCAGTGGGTCAAAGAAGAAATTTCAAGAGAAATCAAAAAATATCTTGAGATGAATGAAAATGAGAACACAACATATCAGAACCTATGGGATACAGGGAAATGCAGTGCTGAGGGGCAAATTTATAGCCCTCAATGCTTACATTAAAAAAAAAAAGAAAGAGTTAAAATCAAAGACCTAACTACACAGCTGGAGGAATTAGAAAAAGAGTAGCAAACTAATATCAAAGCAAGCAGAAGGAATGAAATAACAAAGATCAGAACAGAAATAAATAAAATTGAGAAAAAAAAAAGAATTAACAAAACTAAAAGTTGGCTCTTCAAGAAGATTAACAAAATCAACAAACACTTAGCTAAACTAACAAAGAAAAAAAAAAGAAAGAAGATGTAAATAAATAAAATAAAAAATGAAAACAGGGACATTGCTACTGACCCCACAGAAATAAAAGTGGTCATAAATGGATACCATGAACAACTGTATGCCAACAAATTCAACAATGTAGATGAAATGGAAAAATCCCTAGGAATGTACAAGCAACATACACTGATCCTAGAAGAAAAGGAAGACCACAACAAATCAACCCCAAGTACAGAGATTGAAACTGTCACCAAACAACTCACCAAAATGAAAAATGGGTTTTATATCGGGCATACAAGAATGGTGCAACATAAGACAATCAATCAGCGTAATACACCACATTAATAAATCAAAGAGGAAAAATCATATAAGCCTATTGATTGATGCAGAAAAGGCAGCACCCTTTCTTGATAAAAAAATACACAAAAGATAGGAATTGAAGGACACTTTCTCAACATGTTAAAGGCCATATATGAAAAACCCACAGCTAACATTGCACTCAATGGTGAAAAACCGAAAGCTTTCCCACTGAGGTCAGTAATAAGACAAGAATGCACAATGTCACCACTGTTGTTCAATATAGTACTACAAGTTCTAGCTAGAGCAATCAGACAAGAAAAAGAAATAAAAGGCATCCATATCAGAAAAGAAGAAGTAAAACTTTTGCTATTTGCAGACAATATTATCCTATACCTAGAAAATCCTGAAAAATCTATGACAAAGCTGCTAGAGCTAATGAACAATTTCAGCAGAGGGGCAGCATACAAGATTAATATACAAAAATCAGTAGTGTTTCTATACACTAGTAATGCACAATCTGAGGAGGAATTCATAGAAAAAATTTCTTTTACAGTAGTAACTAAAAGAATCAAATATTTAGGAATAAAATTAACCAAGCATGTAAAGTGCTTATATTCAGAAAACTACAATGCATTGCTAAAAGAAATTTTTAAAAGACCTAAATAAATGTAAGAACATTTATGCTCATAGATTGGAAAACTATCATTAAGATGTCAATTCTACCCAAATTTATATAAAGATTCAATACAATCCCAATAAAAATTCCATGAGTGTTTTTAAAAGAAATGGAAAACACAATTAACAAATTTATTTAGAAAGGAAAAGGGCCCTGAATAGCCAGAAACATCTTAAAAAGCAAAAGGAAAGTTGGAGGACTCTCACTTCTGGGCATTAAATCATATTACCTAGCTATAATGGTAAAAACAGCAAGGTCCTGGCATAAAGATAGATGCATAGGCCAATAGAACTGAATTGATGGTTCAGAAACAGCTATGTTCAAGTGATTTTTCACAACATTGTCAAATCCACCCAGCTGGGCCAGAGCAGTCTATTCAACAAATGGTGTTGAGAGAACAGGATATCCATAGCCAGAAGAAAGAAA
Source organism: Tolypeutes matacus (assembly GCA_026826555.1). Taxonomy (NCBI): domain Eukaryota; kingdom Metazoa; phylum Chordata; class Mammalia; order Cingulata; family Chlamyphoridae; genus Tolypeutes; species Tolypeutes matacus. Next base: position 25,568 of record JAKSZT010039096.1, on the reverse strand, counting down.
GAGGTCCCAAATGTCACACTTTATAGAAAAATTAACTCAAAATGGATTAAAGACCTAACTATACAATATACAACCACAAAGCTCCTAGAGGAAAATGTAGGGAGACATCTTCAAAACCTGCTGGTAGGTGGTAGATTGCTAAACCTTACACTGAAAGCATGAGCAACAAAAGAAAACATGAATAAATGGGACCTCTTCAAACTTAAACACTTTTGTGATTCAAAGGCCTTTACCAAGAAGGTGACAAGGCAGCCCACTCAAAGGGTGAAAAGATTTGGAAACCACATATCCAATAAGGGTGTGATTTCCATTCTATATGAAGAGATCATTCAACTCAACAATAAAAGAGCAAGCAATCAAGTTAAAAAATGGGTAAAATCCTAAGAGCTCTGGAGACACCCAGGTCCTATGTCCGGGAGGATAGCTCCAGAGTTTGGTGCCTTGCCAGTGGGCCTTACTTTGGAGTTTGTGCTCCTGAGAGTGACAGAATTGGACTCAACTATGTCTTCCCTGCACATGGCATATCTGTACTTCGTACTGGAGTTTGTAGGTGTATGTCCAGAGACCTGAGTCTTTGGGCTGTCCATGTGCCAGATGGGCCTGGAACCTCAGTGGAGCACCAACTCCTACTCTACAGCTCATTGGACTCACCCAGGACAACTGGTGGGAAGATGATGGACAATGGCTTTCCCAGGGAAGGGAGAGAGTCTGTAGCTGCAGGCAGGATAATCCCATCCATCTTCCCCATGGGATATAAGACCCCTCTCAATCGTAGGTGAAGTGGACATCACCATCCCAGACTCCTCAGGATGGGGGGGGCGGGGAGAGCTATGGACTAGAGTGGACTTACTTGTATTCTACTATAGACATATTGTGATTCAAACAAGGAAGAAATTACAACACTGATGTGGAACCAGTGGCCACTCGAGGCTCTCGGTGCAGGGAGAGGGAAAAGCAGTTGTAATATGGGGGCTTTTTCGGGACTTGGGAATTGTCCTGAGTGACATTGAATTGACAGATATAGGCCATTTTATATCATCATATAACATGCAGAACTGTGTGGGAGACAGTGTGGTCTACAATGTGAACTATGGTCCATGCTTAATGGCAAAGCCCCAGGATGTGTTTACAAATTGCAATGAATATGCACACTAATGAAGGATGTTTATGTGGGAGGGTGTAAGAGGTGCAGGGAGTGGGGCATATGGGAATCCCTATATTTTTTGTGTAACATTTATGTAATCAAGATATCCTTTAAAAAATAAAAAAAAATATATAAATAAAAAAGATAAGAAATGGGCAAAAGACTTAATTAGACATTTCTCCATAAGGGAAATACAAATAGTTAAAAAGCACATGAAAAAATGTACAATATCACTTGCTATTAGGGAAATGCAAATCAAAACAACAATGAGATATTTTCTCACACTGCAAAGTATGGCCATTATTTAAAACAAAACAAAACACAATAAGTGCTGGAGAGGATATAGAGAAATAGGAACACTCCTTCCCTCTTGGTGGGAATGTAAAATGGTGCAATCTCAGTGGAAGACAGTTTGGTGGTTCCTCAGGAAACTAGATAGAAAATTGCCATGTGATCCGACAATTTCTCTACTAAGAATATTTCCAGAAAACCTGAAAAATGTGATGCCAACAGACATTTATACACCAATGTTCATAGTGGCATTATTCACAATTGCCAGAAGATGAAAGAACCCAAGTGTCCATCAGTCAATGAATGGATAAATAAAATGTGGTATATACATACAATGGAGTACTGTGCTGCAGTAAGGAGAAATGAAATTGAGACACATGATAACATGGATGAACCTTGAAAACATTATGCTAAGTGAAATAAGCCAGACATAAAAGGAAAAATATTGTATGGCTTCACTAATATCAACTAAATATGAAGGAAAAACTCATGGAGTTAAAACCTAGAGTAAAGGTTATTAGGAGATAAGAGGAGGGCTGAGATGGTGTACTGATGCTTAATGTATGTGGAAGTTTTAATTAACTTGACTGGAAATGGATAGAGTTGATGGTAAAACAATATAGTGCATAGAACTATTGTAGGAGGTCTATAAATGAGATTGTGGCCAAAAAGGGTAGTCTAGGGATATAAATGTCATTTGAAAGAAAGTTAGAGAACTTTAGGGACTGAATAACATAGTGAACCCAGAGGTGGATGAGAATTGTAGTTAATAGTACAAATACAAGAATGTCCTTTTATGAACTAGAACAAATGTGCATCACTATTGCAAGGTGTTAGAAATTTGGAGAAGAATGGGAAAAATACAATTAATGTAACCTATGGACTATACTTAACAACAATATTGTAATATTGTATCAGTGCCAAAGATGCACTGTGTTAATAATAGGGGGTATGGAAAAATATACTAAATGTACACTATAGACCATAGTTAGTGGTAATAGTCTGATCATATTGCTACAACCCAACTCCTAAAGGGCACAAGTTGATCCGGTCATGAGACCAAAGAATACAACTGGTATTTAGTCAGGCATAAGCTTTATTGGGATTAACAGACTGGAAAGAATCTCTGATGGCAGTGGTTTAGTGAAAGAAGATTGTGCTCCGCAAAGAGACAAGGAAATGATGGGTGATATATAAGGGGATTCAGAACAATGACATTCCATAGGGTATGAATGACTTCCTGGTGGGTCACATGAAGTGTACACATGGGGTGTGGTGATATTTTCACCATGCTCATAGGAAGGACATTTACCAAGGCTGTTTACTTCTTTGGGAAGATAATACTTCATGATATCTCCCATGTGGGAAGCATTCTCTCCCCTCAAGGGAGGGTTGTTAACTTTTAACTTATGTCTAGGTCATGCAGGTGGCTATGTGCTGAGGACTTAGAAAAGGGTCCTGGGTCCCCATAATCGACCCCCACATAGCAACCTACATTGACCATAGGACAAGCATTGCATCCACATTTCACAGAATATTATAGGATTGATCAGGAATATATACCCCTTGTCCCATGAAGACAGTGGTGATACATGGACAGACTAAGCTGTTAACCATCCTAAACCATTATGTACAGGATATCCTAATAAAGCCCTGGGCTTATTCACCTGCTCCCTTACAAGGGAAAAAAATGTAATTATGGGTTTTCTTGAAAGATGGCAGCTGAATCTCAGTCTTAAATGAGAAGGTCTTGTTTCAAACTTGTCAATGGGTCATAGTCTGCCATGTCAGCAAGTTGTTCCATGCTGTCCAATGTGCAGGAGTTACAGTCTGAGGTAGGCCTGTAGCACCCAAGGATGGTGTATTCATCAGCCAAAGGGGTGCTCATGTAAAATACCAGAAATGGTTAGTCTTTATATTTATTTGGGGTAGAAGATATTTATTTGGGGTAGAAGTCCACAGTTATCAGGCCATAAAGCATAAGTTTCTTCCCTCACCAAAGTCAATTGGCCGTGTTGGAGCAAGACAGCTGCTGATGTTTGCCAGGTTTTAGGTTTCTTGGGTTCCTCTCTTCCTGGGGCTGTGTTTCTCTCTGGGCTTAGCTCCTCTGTTTCCTCCACAAGGTCAGCTGTAGACTATCAGGCAAATGGCTCACTTCTCTTCTCCAGGGGCCTTCTCTCCAACATCAAAACTCCAACTCAAAACCTGCTCCAACTCTGTCCTTTGCCATGCCTTTTATCTTCAATTACCCACCTACCAAGGGATGGGGCTCAATGTCCTACTGACATGGCCCAATCAAAGCCCCAATTATAACTTAATTATGGGCAGATGAACAGATCAGTTTACAAGCATAATCCAATATCCATTTTTGGAATTCATAATTAAAACAAACTGTCCAGTGACTACAGATGGTAAGTCTGTGCAATATTGGGTTCAATTGTGTGTGTGTGGGTGTTACTGATGAAGCCCACTGTAGGTATTGGCTAGGGTACTACAGGTAAAGAGAAAGTTGTTTATGGAAACAATAAGGAGCAGATCATGCTGGTCTAACAGTATACAAGCAATATTTCTAATAGTAGTAAAAAAGTAGTCTGGGACTTTCAAACAGGACCACATGACCAGGGTCTTTGGCAGGCTTTATTCTGACCTGCTGCCTTCCCTGTTTCCTATACTAACCTGCCTCAATTACCCCCTCAGAGAGTTCACACCCTTATTCTTAAGGGGGAGCTGAAGGGTAATGGTCATTCTTCTGTAGCTGCTTCCTGCTGGTTAGGGGCAGTATTCCTACCTGACAGGATTTGAAACTCTCTGGCTATTCTACTGAGGTTGAAGGAAGGTGGGTCTCACACCATGGTTGGAACTAGATGAAATCTCTGCATGACTAATATCTTGTTCTGAAAAGCATTGATTCTGGAAGAAATAAACGTAGAATTTTGAAGATACATGGTCCTACCAAAACGGTAAAGAAAATGGTGGTACATGGCCCTATAAAGTGAACCAGCCATGACATACTGGACCACGGGAATGAGAAAAGCCAGGTGTCCCCAGAGGCTACATCCTCCTGAAGCTGATAGGCTTCCCCCCCCCCCCAAACCGGGAGGTCCCAGGGATAGAACCCAGGTCCCTCCATATGGGAGACAGACACCCAACCATTTGAGCCACATCTGTCCCCCCTTTTTTTCTTTTTCTTTTTCTTTTTTTTCTTTTTGAAGCTGATAGGCTTTGTCTTACAAGTTTCAAATTCTGTCTAGGAAACTGCCACTCCCAGTTCCCACAGTGGTGGGTATACCAAAGACAGCTAGGAGAGGTTTGAGAAGAGGCACTGCCTTAGACATAAACTCAAAAAGACAATATAGGCAACAACAAGGTAAGCATATGGCAAGCAAAATAAAGACAAAAATAAAATAAAGACAAAATAAAGAAAGCTATTCTGTTATCATATAGGCACTTTGATTTATTACTGAGAAAATGAATTAAGTTTACCAAGACTTTTAACATGTTCAATATCCCTCTGCATATGATTTAGAATAGAAAAGATATTATCATTTTCATCAGGTATATAGGTACAGCACTTAATACTAATCAATGCAGAAGTTCCTCTTTGAGCTGCAGTTAATAGATCTAAGCTCCAGGTTTGCAATACCAAACATGTTGTCTCTCCATGGGAGACTGCCATAATGCCAATTGTGTCTGTTTAGGTTCTGCTTACATTACTCTGGTAATTATTGCTCCACTTGGTATATCCTTCACACAGCCAGTATGCTGAAGCACCAGTGGCCCTAGAGAAAGCCTCCATTGTTTCACTGGCCTGATGCATAGTGCACTTTGGCACTATGAAACAGAGCCAATCTGAAGGCAATGTCCATTGTAAATCTAGTCATATTGAGCCATCACTGACTGCTGCAGGAGTATGAAACTGCAATCTAATTTCCACCCACTTGAGGAGCCATGTACAGAGATGTGGTAGATCCTTTTATTATTTTAGAGGTCTTAGTGACCAACCTAGCCAATAACTCAAATGGAGAGACACTGTGCAGGATACTGAGGCCTGGTGTGAATGCACAAGAGAGTTTGACAATACTGAAATCTACCTCTTAATTTTTATACACTTTCTAAATACTTCCCATGCAGTTTACAACATATCAAATGAACTTAACAATTTTAGTACTTTACTTTTTACATTCACACCTTTACCAAGATCATGTTAATCAACAGTCAAAACATAATATAAACTTTTGCTTTGCTTTTCCTTTAAAGCCCCTTTGTGTTTAGAATGGGGTGACTGCATGCACTTATAGAGAAGCATCAGAGCAAAACAGTGTAACTAAGAGATTTTGATTTTTTTTATAGCATCACATTTTTCTAAGAAAAGCTAAAACTATAACCAACAATATCACCATGCTGATCAGTATTAGGATAGAATAGACAGTGAGAACTTTATAAGACTTTAAGAATTTTCTATACAATCCCCAAATATATAAGTAAATTACACATTTAACTTCTTTTTTAGGTTTTCTCTTTTAGAAACATACTGTTTACCACAAAGAAACTTCAGCAGTACTGGGAGGAAACTATTTTTTTTTCTTTTACAGAGAGAGAAAGTCAAATTTTAGTTTTGCATCAGTACACCATTCAGTAAACAAATCTTACCATAGGTCAAAATTAATTGAAGTTGTCTAACAGGAGATTTTTTCTGCATAAAGTTACCTTTTGTTATTAATATTAACTCCTAGATTTCTACTTAATAATGGTTTCCCAGAATCAGTCACTACATTATAATTTTTAAGTTTAGAAAATGCTTTTACAAATTTCTTATAATTAAACATAAGTTCCTTCATCTCAAGACAAATTTCACCTTTACAAAACACATTCCCTTACTTAATGCTACCTTCTACAATACCTTCTACAGCTTTCTCTATGCATTCAAGCTTTGTCTTATATATTTCCACACCGATTTTATGAAAACCAGCCAACTTACCTCAGGACACAACTCTTTCCCTTAAACAAACATTAAATTTTAGTCAGCATTGACTATGAATTCACCTCCACAAACCTTTTACTTCTTTCTATACCCATTTAAGTTTCATATCTCTCATTCTGTTCTGGGAGGGAAAAAAAAAAACCTATTCATTTCAATTTAGGCAAACACAATTTTTAAAAGATTTAAAATAATTTCATTAGCCAAGAACTTACAGTTTTCATCATCTTAAAGATTTGAAACATATAACACTAATTTATTTTATTAGTATCCTATAAACCTAGGGAAATTACAGCCAAGCTAAATAAAGTGGAATCCATTATACTTTATGCAAGAAACTTCTTTTTTTCTTCTTTCCTCCATGGAGGCTAGAACATCATTTATCTTTAATAAAATTCTGAAATTATGAATAACCTTAAAATCATACTGAATGCAAAGTTCTGGAATATATTATAATTGTTTAATTTGTTTAATCAAAATTTAGAAAAATCTTTCTGCAACTTTCAAGGACATTTTTTTTACTTACTGAAATTTGGTCATTGGATTATTACTGTCATCTCAAAAGCTGTCAAAATTTAATTAGGGAATTGCAGGACAGACTATACAAAACAAGGTTTATTCTGTAAAATTCCCCCTGTCCTTATTATTTTTATTTCACTTTAATTATCATTTTAATTTCAGGCCTAGTAGACAGAATTCTAGGCTAAACTCATATCTCTCTTATCTTTCCACACCCAGTCCATCTCCTCAGTTTCCTCAACAGGTTTTAATGAGTCACTGGAATTCAAGTTTAGAAGAAGACCCTGGGGGCATGAAAGATTATGGGAGAATTCAAGGTAAACTTCTTAGTTTCTTTCCTTTAAATAGTTTCTTTATTCAGGTTTTATGTGACTTTTAATCCTGTTTGGCTTGTCCAATTTGGCCTTAAGGAGTACTCATTTACCTATATAAACACCCATTTAATTTTTAGCAGTTTGAATAGAACTCTTTTAAGAATTTTCACTTGTTAATTTAATATTACCATCTGGAGGTATGAAAATATACACTAAACAGACACACACAAAAGAAGAGTTAAGACACACCAACAGAAACATAAAACTCACTAATTTGACTCATAATTCTCACTCCTTTAATTTGGCTGTGTCCAAGCTCTCCATCATTTTACATCTCTGGTTTTTACTGCTTTTAAGATCTCCCCTGGAATCATTTTGCCTGTAATATACAAGGTCGTTCTTGGAATCACTGTTATTAGTAATCAACAACCAGTTAGGAATACTTGAGTAGTTTATATGCACTAATTCAGCAGTTTAGTGAGACAGACATTTAACACTTATATATTCTGTATTACTCTTCAGGAGTACACTTAAGCATTTGATTCAAAACTGACAGTTTTTTAACACCTTGATAAAAATTCTGATAAAAATAAAATGTGGATAAAACTTAAAACATTGTCAAAATAACATACCATTAAACTTCTAGTTTACACAGTTTCACAATGTAACTGATCATCAACTCAGTGCAGGTGATCAGTTAAGGAATCTTTCATCTCTGCCTGTGCTAGGACTTATTCTTTAACTTTAACCTTCCTTCTAAGCAGTGCACAGAGGCCTTTTCCACTTGTTCTGCTTCAGTAGCCACCTGTAATATCCTAACAGGGGCCATACTATAGCTGCAATTACCTGGCAGTCTCATTTTTCCTTATTTAAATGCAGCCACTCTATTATTTGCTATAGCACAGCCAGCATACCTGCTGGAGTTTTTTGGGCATCTCCATATTCTCTTGGTGGTCCCCACTCATCCAGAAGGGCAACCACCTTTCCCCACATGGATGTTATAGGCCAACCTGGGATTTCCCCCATGCATTCTCCTTTTCCTAAGCTCATGCCTGGTACTGCCAGTGGTCCTTCAGTCTCCTGGCTGTGGCTCGCCAATTGCTACAACCCAACTCCTAAAGGGCACAAGTTAGTCTGGTTGTGAGACCAATGAATACATGTGGTATTTAGTCAGGCATAAGCTTTATTGGGACTTACAGACAGGAGAGAATCTCTGATGGCAGTGGTTCAGAGAATGAAGATAGTTCTCCGCAAAGAGACAAGGAAATGAGGGGCGATATATCTGGGGATTCAGAACAATGACATTCCATAGGGTATGAAAACAGAGTTCTCGCTAGGGTCACATGAAGTGTATACATTGGGTCTGGTGATGTTTTCCCTACACTTGTAAGAATGACATTTACCAAGGACATTTATTGCTTTGGGAAGATTATATTTTATAACATCTATGTATTCTCACCCCTCAGGGAGGGTTGTTAACCTTTAGCTTATATCTTGGTTATGTAGGCAGCTATGTGCTGAAGACTAAGAGGGAATCCCTGGGTCCCCACAATATAATCTCATAGTCTGCAACAAATGTTCCACAACAATGTAGTGTGTTGGTGGAGGGGTGTTGTATGGGAATCCCGTACATGCTCCTGATTGTTTTGCAAGGTCACAACATCTATAATAAAAAATATATTTAAAAAAAAATATGTTTCTGAACTCGCAATTCAATTCCATTGGTGAATATGTCTATCTTTATGCCTGTACTATGCTGTCTTTACCACTGTAGCTTTGTAATAAGCTTTAAAGTCAGATGGTGTGAGTCCTCCAACTTTCAAGATATTTCAAAAATATCTTCTCAAGATATTATCGGCTATTCAGGGCAGCTTAACCTTCCAGATAAATTTGATAATTGTTTTCTCCATTTCTGCAAAAAAAGGATATTGGAATTTTTATTGGAATTGATTGAATCTGTAAATCAATTTGGGTAGAATTAACATCATAGTAATTTTAGTCTTATAATCCATGAACATTGAATACCCTTCCATTAATTTAAATCTTCTTTGATTTCTTTTAGCAATGTTTTGTAGTTTTTTGACTACAAGTCCTTTATGTCCTTGGTCAAGTTTATTCCTAAATATTTGATTCTTTTAGTCACTATTGTAAATGGAATTTTTCCTGATTTCTTCTTCAGATTGCTAATTACTAACGTATAGAAAAACTACTGACTTTTGTGTATTAATTTTGTATCCGGCCATTTTGCTAACCTTGTTTATTAGCTATAATAGTTTTGTTGTAGATTTTTTGGGACCTTCTAGATATAGGATCATAGCATGCACAAATAATGAAAGTTTTACTTCTTCATTTCAAGTTTGGATGATTTTTTTAAAAAGATTTATTTATTTATTTATTCCACATACCACTTATTGTTTTGTGCTTGCTGTCTGCTCTCTGTGTCCATTTGCTGTTGTTCTTCTGTGTCTGTGTCCCAGGAGCTAATCCTGGGGCTTACCAGAGTGGGAGAAAGATGCTCAATCTGTTGCGCCACCTTGGCTCCCTGGTCTGCTGTATCTCTTATTGTCTCTCCTCTGTGTCTCTTTTTTGTTGTTGTTGCATCATCTTGCTGCACCAGCTCTCCATGTGGGCCAGCACTCTTGCACAGGCCAGAACTCCTGCATAGGTCAGCACTTTGCATGGACCAGCTCTCCACTCAGGCCAGCTCACCGCATGGGCCAGCTTGCCTTTACCAGGAGGTCCTGGGAATCGAACCCTGGACCTACTATATGGTAGATGGGAGCCCAATCACTTGAGCCACATCCACTTCCCTGGATGCTTTTTATTTCCTTTTCTTGCATAATTGCTCTAGCTAGAACTTCTAGCACAATATTGAATAACAGTGGTGACAATGAGTATCTTTGTCTTGTTCCTGATTTTAGTGGGAAAGCTATCATTCTTTTACCATTGAGTACAATGTTATCTGTGGGTTTTTCACATATGCCCTTTATTATTTTGAGAAACTTTGCTTTATACTTATCTTCCAGGGTGTTTTTATCAAGAAAGGATGCTGGATTTTGTCAAATGCCTTTTCTGTGTCAATCAAGATGATCACGTGAACTTTCTTCTTCGATTTAGTAATTTGGTGTATTACACTGATTTATTTTCTTGTGTTGAGCCACCCTTGCATATCTGGGATAAAACCCATTTGATCATGGTGTACAATTCCTTTAATGTGCTTTTGGATTGGATTAGTAAGTATTTTGTTGAAGATTTTTCATCTGAATTCCATTCCTGTAAGCAGTGGCCAGCAGTGCTTTCCAACCTGTGGCATGGAACCTTGTCTTTACTGTCCCTGGAGTTTTATGTGTTTTTCAATGAGCCCCACTTCCACTCCTGCCAGGGGTGAAGTCAAAGCAAAGACTGCAGGCTTATTTGTGGCTTGGGCCAATATAAACTTTAGCTGTGCTTAGAATTGTAATCCAGATAGCCAAATTTGCTAATTAATAGCCATAGTCAGTGCCAGGTCATTTCCCTTCCCCTGCTGTTGGGAAAGGGAGCTTCTCTTTCCAGCCAGGAAGTGGTTCCCGAAGCACACGCCATGTCTGTGGGGGATGGACACCAGCTTGCAAAACATGGAGGAATCTACTCACTAATCTTTACCACAGATTGTTAGTCTCCTCCTTCTAGTCTTCCATGGAAGAGGTATGGTGTTCTTCTGATCTCTGGAGTCCCTCAATCAGTTGATCCAGACAGATCCTGACTGATTACTAGCTGATCCATGGGACTAGCTGAATCTTAGAGCCTTCTACTGTGTCACCACCTTAGATCCATTCCATATAGCCATTTTTATTTGGCATTGATTCTTATATGGATTTATCCCAGGATGGGTCATATTTATATTTATTTTGATTCCATCATGCACCAGGCCTTAGAAGTGTAAGCTTTACATGGCAGAAGCTTAAACAAAAACTGGTGAAAATCTAAGGCATGTACAGAATCTGGAGACAGTTGATTTCCTCCACCCCCAAATAGGTTTTTTTTTTTTCTTTCTAATTTAAACTATTTGTATTACTCTAGTCTTCTTCATATTTGAACTCTGGAAACATTTTGAAAACCCAATCATTGTTTACAAAGGCATATCCCCAGGATACATGTCATGGCAAATCGAAATAAAGTCATATAGGGAATCATTAAACTAATTTTAATGTTATATACCATGTCTCAGATCTAGTTATAACATAGGACATAGGATAGCCTCAGATGGGTGACTGGGAAGATTCAAGCCTTTCTACTCAATCTCCAGAAAGCAGGACGACCCCCAGAGAGGAAGTGAGGAAAGCCTCCTGAGGTTCCAGCTTTGGATGTGCACAGTCATTTCTGTCACATTCTAATGGCCAACATAAAGCACAGGACTGGCTTAGGATCATGGGGTGAAGAAATACACTTTACTTCCTGATGAGGGGAGCTGCAAAAAATTGTGGTCACTTCTGTAATCTGCCACACATTCCAACCTTGGACCACCTAAAATCTGGACTTCTTCACTACATAGCAGAAATGTTTAAGCCATGATTTTCTTTGGACTCTGTTACCAGCAGTGTTAGCATAAGTCCTATCTGGTACAAAAATTACAAGAAGCAGCCAGATGCCTGTTCTTTCTCTGAGTGGAGAGTGGTAGCCTCTTGACAGAGGAAATTAGATTGAACTGATTTGAGGAAATGCTTTGTTCCAGGCTAAAAAAAAAATCACACAGTGAAGGCAAAAGTCAAAGCAAGAAATGCTAAGTTATTGACTTGATGTGTTAAAATTTCATGAAAGAAACAAGTACAGTTGATTCTCATTCTTTGCAATAAT
>JAKSZT010039095.1:0-21376 GCA_026826555.1 Tolypeutes matacus | reverse complement strand
AATGAGGTGGAGCCAGTGGCCACTTGACACTTTTGGGGCAGGAAGGGGACGAGCAGTTGAAATACAGGGGCTTCTTTGGGATTTGGAGGTTGTCCTGAGTACCGTTGTGGCAACGGATGTAGGCCATTTTAAATCAGCACACACCACTCAGAACTGTATGGGAGAGAGTGTGGTTACGATGTTAACAGTATCTTTAAATGTCAATAGGTTTTGAATTCATCTTCTATTTTTCTATTGCCTGATATATTGATTTACCCATAGAAATTTTTCCAAATAGAGTTCATTGTTTTTCCAAGCATCTTTTGGTGAGTATTTCATTTATATTCATTCATTGTTCACTTACTTTTCTCTTAATATTATAACAAGGAATTATTTCAAGCTTAAGAATTAGGATTTGTGGTTTTCTCTTTTTGGATCTTTTAATAATCATATGGTGATTTGTGGAAAACTATATTTTTACACTTATGACACAAACTCTGACATAAGCAATAACGTTCTTCAATTCCTCTATGCCCTTCATTAATTTTCCTACATTATTTATGAAAGAGATCAAGCTCAATGAGACTAAAGCCCATATAGGACATCACCCAGCTACTTATCAGTGAAAACAAAATATAAGTAAATTATGTCTATCCTATATAATCTGACCAGATTAATAAATTATGGTGTTTTATGTTCTCATTAAAATATATATTTGCTGAACACATCAAGATAATGTTTCAAAATATTCTTTAATTTGAATTGTGAAAGGTCCATGAAATTTCTTATGACCAAAGATCTTCAAAACAATTCTAAAGTTACAAATAAATTTGTGGAGTATTCTATGGCATCAATGTATCACTCTTTGATAGTTGTTGGATAGGAATCTATGATATTCTTATCCAATTCTGTTTCAATGATGCATGAGCTTCACGTGTATTTTTCTGCTGCCTCAAGTATTCACCCAGTTCACTTGAGTTTTGAATGTGGCTACATTATTTCTAATTTTAAATTGAACTCATCTGATGTTTGATAGTCATTCTGAAACAAGTTAAACCTAAAAAGGCTAAGAAACTCTGCAGCTTAGCCTCATAAGTCCGAATGCATGGAGAAGAGACAAAGGGATGCAGATGTTCACGAATTCAGTCCTCTGCTTGTCCATAACTATCTTCTTTTTATTTGTGAAAAAACCCTGTGGCATAAATAGGAGAGTCTACAGCCTTCTAAGATTTCAGGAAATGTGTTTTGCGTGAAAACAGTCATAAACAATGCTTGTGTGTGTGGGTGTGTACACTGTATATGATTAAAAATATATCTGTACTTTAAGTCTATGGATCATCTTAGGTTATCATCAAACTTAAAAGAAACAAATTACCTGAGAGATATATTGTCTTGATCAAAATTAGTCAGCCAACACCAGAATACCTATTTTATTTGCAGATAGATCAATTATCCACATGCAAAACTGAATGTTGAATCAAGTGAACAACATTACAGAATTCATCTTCCTGGGCCTGACACAGAACCCAGATGTTCAGAAACTCCTGTTTTTTTGTGTGTTTATAATCATGTACTTTCTCACAATGGCAGGCAATCTACTCATCATAGTAACAATTGCCAGCAGCTCAGCCTGGGCTCCCCTATGTATTCTTTTCTGTCTTACTTGTCATTTCAAAATGGTGCCTTCTCTTCTAACACAGCCCCCAAAAATGATATTTGACTTACTTGCTAAGAAGTCTATCTCCTTCATTGGGTGCATGACTCAGCTCTTTGTAGAGCATATAAGTGGTGGAGCTGAGATTATCTTGCTCTCAGTGATGGCCTATGACCACTGTATGGCCATTTGCAGGCCCCTCACTACATGATAAAAATGAATTGGTGGTTGTGTGTCATCTTGGTGGCCCTTTCCTGGGCTGGGGGCTTCTTCATGCTCTGATTAAAGTCCTTTTCATGGTGTGGTAACTCTTTTGTGGCCTCAACATCACTGACCATTTCTTCTGTGATTTTTGCCCTCTGCTGAAGATATTCTGCATAGATACTAGCATTATTGCACCTTTTATTGCCACCAACAGTGGTTCAAGTGTTTGCTCAGTTTTTCTATTCTTATTGCCTCCTATGTCCTCATCCTTTGCTCCCAGAAATCTCACAGCTCTGAGAGACAGAGGAAGGCTTTCTCCACCTGTGCCTCACATATTACTGTGGTTGTCTTATCCTTCGTGCCCTGTACATTTATGTACCTTCAGCCCATGACCACCTTCCCCATTGATAAAGCAGTAGCTGTGTTCTATTCTTTGATAAGACCCATGTTAAACCCTTTAATCTACACACTTAGAAATGCAGAGGTGAAAATTGCAATGAGGAAACTCTGGAGCCAAAGCATGATATCATGTAACAAATCATATAAATAGACTAGAGAAAGAGAAAATCATATTTTATTATCAAGCATGGGTAATTCAAAAGTTAAAGGCCATGCAGTCAGTATATGTTGTTATAAATATATTTATCCCCTTGTCATGTGAAATCTTAAATTGTTCCCCTTTCATAAAATATCAATATTTAATTAAAAGGTAACTAAGTTCCTTCCAATTAGAAATTTCTGTGTGTGTACAAATTATTGATCAATAAGACATTGCTAATTGGTGTAAAATTTTCAGTTTGGAAAATTATTTTCATTATATATGCATAGAGAAATTATCTGCAAATCTTCATGTATACCATATATAAGCCATAGCCCAAGCAATTAAAATACATAAAGAGGTTTATGGCTAAGAGTTTTTTTGAAAATGTATAGATGTAAATCCAGCTGCTGAACTCAGTGTTGCCTTAATATTGTGTAATGTCAGCATCAACCAAAAATGAATGTGTTTGGAGGAATGAGAGGAGTGTATTAAAGCACCTGTCTTCCCAAAACTGATGCTGTTGTGTTGCACAACCACAGAGGACATTTGCATTTTAACTTGGGCTATGCCAAGAATAAATTGTTTTTCCTGCCTTAAGCCTAGAATGGATATTATGTACTTCCAGGTACAGACATAGAGCAAACTTGCACATGATATTCCCAGATAGAATATATATTTTTCCATCAGAAACATCCACACAGCACTTTGTCTCCAAAATATACTTTATTAGATGGATCTGACCTTTAGATAATAGGAAGAAAATAGCTAGGATAAAAGAGAGAGCTTATGATGTCTGTGTAATCAAGGCAGAAAGTCTGCATATTCAAATTGGAAGAGAAAATTGTAGACCAAGTGCATATTCCTTGAGATGCAGTCACTTACATTGCTCTTCTATGAGAAAGAATCCAGATAAAAGAAGAGGACCTAGATTAGGACCAAGGCAGATGTCCTACCAATATCTGAGTGATTTCCCTTCTATTTTTGAAACCAGTGCAGTAATCCAAATTATTTCACAGCTCTGCCTGATCTTATTGATTACATACACACACACACACACACACGTTTCATGCATATACAAATTATGCTACACTTAGTAAAGAATTCATTCCATATAAGTGATCATTTTTTCTCAATATGTCCAAACAATTTACTAATGACCAAATAGCCATGTGCTCCAAACATATGTTCATCCCCCTTCTGTTTAAGAATGGACATGTGAGTAGCTCATAGAAGTGATGTATGTTACGTATAAGCTGAAACATTTAGGAGCTAGTTGGCTAGTATCCAGCTTTCTTTTTCCCTACTGCAGGAAGCCTGGAAAATGCATTATGAAGTTGACACTAAGAGGAAGTAACCTGGATTACTAAGCAACTACATGAGATGCAAATGCCCAATATAGTACTTTAATCCACACTGGATTATGCCAGAACAAAAATAAAATTGTACATATTAAACCACAGAGATTTCAGGATTCATTTGATACAGCAGCAAAAATGCAGTTGATATTCACTAACGCATCGACTTTATCTTCACAAAGATTTATAAGTTAAAAGAGAGCAAATTGGCAAAACTTTTGCAATTATTTGGATCTCAAAGAGCATGAATAAGTAGCAATCCTTACAAATCAAGTCAAATTAAACCTTTTTGTGCTTCTGTATAACACTACACTAACTGAAGTATTGAAACCATAAATTTTAACACTGGCTTTTCTCCAATTTCCTAATTGTAAGGCAATGCTGAAGAAAATCATACAATCATACACTATAAAGCAAGTGCAACAATTATAAACTCCAATGTGACCTAGTTTTTCAAGGATTTTAAAGCAAATTTTCTGGCTTTTCTAGCTAGTCACTCTTCTACACATTCTTCTCAGTACATCTTACATAATCCACATTACACAAATTTTCCTTTCAGCTCAGAAGAAACTTATACCTTGTACTTGTCAGAAAAGTAAGAACCATCTCAACATTAAGCATCCTCATCAATAGTTATAGCTATAAAAGTTTCACCTTTATGCCTTCCTGTACAAACAATGAAAATATGTTTAAAGTCTCCTATTTAATTTTAATATGTTTCCATGTGTTCTGCATATAAATGCTACATGTTTCCTCAGTAATATTACTTCTAGGTCCCACAATAACATATCCCAAACTGTTTATGCATCCTGGTAGACCTACTGAAGGTTTTGGACCTAGAAGAGAAAATCATATTAGTGGGAATAATAAAATGCCATATGCTTTTTGTCTCTATGGAATCAATGATCAATTAAGAGAAATATCCTGTGTCATTCCAGAAAATTTCACACTAGGGAAATAAACTAAATATCTCTCAAAAGTATAATGGGTAAACAAACTCTAGTACATTCATAAATTAGAATACTACTCAACAGTAAAAAGGAATGAACTACTGATACACATAAAAACATGAACAAATTTCAAATGCATTATGAAAAGTGAAAAGAGCCAGCTTAAAGGAGTAATAAATTCCATTTATATGGCATTTTAATAAAAGGAAAAATCATAGGGACAGATACCAGTCAGAATTAGTAAGGGCCTGGAAGTAGGGGGAGTGGTTGACTACAAAGGGCACAGGGATATTTTCAGGGGAATGAATCAATCTGTATCAGGTTTATAGTGATGGTAAAACAAATATATATTTGCAAAATTCACAAAAATGTACAATTAAAGGCATGAATTTTTTACAGAATAATTGATATCTTATTTAAAAAATTGAACACATAGATTCCTTACCTTCCCACAACAGACCTTTGGAAAATATAATAGTAGGCCAGATCCAATTCACAATAGCAAAAGCAGTAACAAAATCCAAAACACTAAATTTACCAAGAACAGTGCTAAATCTATATAAAGAAAATATAAAGCACTATTTTTAAACAATTTATTGAAGTATATCATTCATACATGAACATACATAAACTACAAGTGTTCAGTAAACAACGTGAACTTACAAAACAAACATGTATAACATCATATAGGGCTCTCACACATCACCCTCCCACATAAACACCCCGCAGTGTTGTGAAACATCTGTTAACAAATCATGAAAGAGCATCATAAAAGTATCACTACTAACTATAGTCCGTATCTTCCTGCCCTATACATATTTTTTTAAGGATTTATTTATTTATTTATATACTTTTATCCATCTTTACCCTCCCTCCCCTTGTTTTTACTGTTTCTGTGTCCATTCGTTGGGCAACTCTCTGCATGCGTTTCCTGCCCTCTCCTCTTATCCTTCTCCTCCTGTCTTCACTGGGATTCGATCCTCGGAACCTCTGATGTGGGAGAGATGTCCTACCACCTGTGCCACCTTAGTTCCTGGTTTTCCAATGTTTCTCATCTTGGCTCTGCCTTGTGTCACTCTCCTGTTATGTCATCATTTTACTGTGTGGCTTGCGGGGCCTGGCTGCTCACCCACACATGGGGCCTGGCAGCTCACACACTTGTGGGGCCTGGTGGCTCACCCATGCAAGGGGCCTGGTGGCTCACCTGGGGCCTGGCGGCTCACCCATGCATGGGGGCTCGTGGCTCACCAGGGGCCTGGTGGTTCACCCGCTCACAGGGGCCTGGCAGCAGCTTACCACCTCAAGAGGCCTTGCAGTGCACCTGTGCACAGGCCCTGACGGCTTACCTGCACATGGGGCGTGATGGCTCACCCGCTCATAGGGCCTCGTGGTACCACCTGCACATGGGGCCTGGTGGCCTGCACGTATTCTATATTTTTCTTTTTTCTTTTTTACCAGGAGGACCTAGGGATCAAACCCAGTTTCCTCCATAATGGAGATGGACACCCAACCACCCGAGCCCAACTGCCCAACCCCCAGCTATATCTCTCAAGGTTGACAAAAGATACCCAAACTTACAGTCTTTTCCCATACAGGATGGTCATATAATAAATCAGGTTTAGTTTATCACCAGCATTCATAAAACCAGACCCAGGGAGAAAAACTAGGTCTGCAGACGCATGTATGGTTTCTAATATAGCGAATATTTAGCCTACCCTGATTATCACAAAATTAGAACAGTGAGAATATTCACACTAAAGCACTATTTAGAGTATAAAAGAGGATTTCACTAATTGAAAAAAAGACATCATGATCATGAATAGGTAATCTCAATTCTCTAAAAATATAAAGTTTTGCTAAATGATTTTCATTGAAAGCACTGATTGAAATTTGTTTTGTGCCTAGACTAACATATTTTTTTAAAGATTTATTTATCCCTCCTCATTGTTTGTGCTTGCTGTCTGCTCTCCATGTCCATTCACAGTGTACTCTCTATGTCTGCTTGTCTCCTCTTTAGGAAGCACTGGGAACCAAACCTGGGACCTCCCATGTGAGAGAGAGGTGCTCAATCACTTGAGCCTCCTCTGTTCCCTGCTTTGTTGTGTCTCTCATTATGTTTTCTCTTTGTGTCTCCTTGTTGTGACATCTTGTTGTGTCAGCTCACCATGCCAGCCCATTGTACCAGCTTGCTGTCTTGCTTGTCTTCTCCAGAGGCACCAAAACTGAACCTGGGACCTCCCATGTGGTAGACAAGAGCTCAATCGCTTGAGCCACATTTGCATCCTTGGATTTTAAATTTAATGTGAAACACAAATAGGCAGGAGTCATCATAATTCTAAGAGAGGATAATAATGAGGAAATATTAGGCTTGTCAGATAATAAGTAGCATTATAGAACAAATGCAATTATATCATATTTTAAATGACACATAAATAAAAAGATCAATGAAACAGGTTGGAATACTGAAATCAATCCAAAAATATGTGAGTATGTAGATTGCATTAACATTGGGTTTCAGAAATGGTGAAAAGTTAATAATAATAGAGAACTACTAAAAAAACAACTATCAAGAAGAACAGGTAAAATTCATTCTCTATTAAACATCTTATTTCAAAATAATTTTGCAACTGGATCAAAATTTTAAAATATGAAATATAAAAGCAAAAATTGCTTAAATTAAATGCTAAAAAACGTGAAAGAATATTTTGATATGTATAAACTCAGAAAAGACTTCCTAAGCAACTATAAAATATACTGAATGATCTGACTATGTAAATATAGAAAAATTCTACTATGGAAAAAAACCCTATAGAATAAAAATGTCAAAATAATCACAAGATGTTAAAGTAGCAATTATATATATAAGAATAAAAGTGATATTAAGTTTTGTACTTCACTAATTTATAAAAATTAGTATGGAAAAAATAATCAAAGAAAAGATATAAAACACTTCAGCAATTAAAAGATGTAGAAATACAAATAATTTTAAAATGTGAAAAGGTGTTCAAATTCATTTATATTTAAAGAATTTCAATTTAGGTATACAAATGAAATAAAATGTCCATAACTAATCAGATTGCCCAATACCTAAAGTTTTTATCTAACAGTAGATGTTGAGAATATGGACAAACTTTCTCACAGACTGTGGGCAGGAGTATATTTGGTACAACCTCAAGAATGTCATTTTGGCATTTAACTGTGAACATCAACATTTAAATGCATGTACATATTAAGCCAATGATTTCATTTCTAGGAATCCCTCTTATTTGCATATATTTAAAAAATACCTATATTTATTGCAGTATGATTTGTCATAGAAAAAAAATGGGAAGCAACCTGAAAAGACCTGGGTACATTAGATTTAGTTCATCTTTATGAAAGTATTATCCAGTAAGAAAATAACTGCATATGTTAGATTTTTGTGGACTAGTATGGAAAAATAATCAAGATCTTACATAGTAAAATGCAGAATAGTCAACACACAGAGAAATACACATGCATACACAGTATGTGAATATGCTTATATTTGTAAAGATTATACCTGAAGAATCCTAAGAAACAGAAAATAATGATTTCCTCTAGGGAGGATCACTGGGGAACTCAGGTAAAGGATGGATTAGAGATTTATTTTTGTATAAATATCATTTTTCATGATTTGCATATTACTGTCTTGATTGTTTTACTTTTAAAATTAGAAGTTTACACACAAAATATTATTTAAGGCTACAGATATTGAACATACAGTGTATATTAAATAGCATTAATTATTTTTAAATATATAACTACCATTATAAAAAGAAGAAAAGCATGGATGACAGAATTTATCTAAACATAAAACTAAGGCTGAATGAGAAGTGGTTAAGATGTAAAACTAAATAAATTTGGTGTAACAAATTAAACTTTCACTCATTAAGCCATTACTTACTATTTATTGGCTGCCTACTAGATAAGTAATACACCTTTCCTGTTTCTATGATAAACATGACATTATAGATCTTATATTCTACCATGGAAAATGTTATTAAAGGTCCTATCATATAATTGATTCTATAACTATAATTATTTTTATACTTGGGAGGAGATGAAAGGGTATATGAGATTAAAGGTGACTTCTAGGTCCAAGGAAATGTGCACTAAAGTCAAATGGCTGTCCTCATGGTTTATGATGCACTTATTTACTAGCTGATATGTTGATTTAGTTGTTCATTATCTCCAATGGCTCTTTGTAATGTCAGAAAATTGTTATTATTTTAACTGTGTATCTACTTTAAAGGAATTCTGTGATCCAATCTAAAAACCAAAGCTTTCCCCTTTTAGAATAATTTACCAAGAATGCATACATCTTATCTACATAAGAAGATAGCAGCTAGCAATCTTCCAGAAAAAAAAAAAATTCTACTAAGATCTTTTCTAGTAACTTCAAAAAATACCATTCAGATTTTTTCCCATCTCTTTTTGCTGTGTTGGCATAACCAAAATTATTAGCTGTAGCTGAGATTTTGAGAGGGCATTCTTATGCCTTCTTTATATCATGTTTCAAGTCTCCTGAAGCATCCCCTGGAATAGTTAAGCCAGTACTGAAGAGGATAGCACATTCCCATAATAAGGCCAAAGATCATGGGACATGAGTGAGAGTAGAGCGTGTGCTGTTTACAGGTACAAAAATATTGGAACAGTTTTATAAATAAGTAAGAGGTAAATTCTGGAGGGATTATAAGATGATTGATAGAAAAGGCCTAGATTTCTTTGAAGAGACTCTTGGTACAAATATGGATGCTAAATGTACTTCTGATGAGGCCTTAGAAGGAAATGATGAACTCATTATAGGAAACTGGAGTAAAGGTGATTGATCCTTGCTCTGTAGTTGCAGCAAACTTGGCAAAATTGCCTCCTGATGTTCGACTGAAGGCAGAATTTGAAAATGACAAGTTTGGATATAGAGCTGAGGAGATTGCAAACTAAATGTGGAAAATGCATTCTGGTTTCTGCTTGCATCTTATAGCAAAATGTGAGAGGAAAGAGATAAGTTGAGAACTGAACTCCTGGGTGCAAAGAAACCAGAAGGTGATGGCTTAAGGAATTCCAAGCTTCCATTAAGCAAGTCCCCAAAAGATAGTGCCTCATCTTTTTAACTAAACTTGGAACCAGCCTGCCATTTCATTGCAAGTCAGGATTGAAAATGCAGTTATCCTGAAAGAATTTCTGGAAAGTCTTAGTCCTATTGTCTAATGGTTGGGACCCCTGTGAACTGCAGATCAGGCCAAAGGTTTTTGCATGATCTGAACAAAACTTGCTGTCAGCCTGAAATAAAATGGACAGAAAAGGGAGAGATTGAAGAAAAAAATGATTTCACCAGCAAAACCATGGAAGCTGTGGTCTGGACTTAAGACAACTTCTAAGGCTAAGAGAGAGAGACCCCACTGATGTGCATGGGAAGCGTAAGTTTGCCCTGGCATTTGAAGGCACAGGGACTTCTGCCCTGTGGTCCAGGGATAGTTCTGCCACCCCAAGCTTTAGATAGGATGGAGCACATTTCCCTGGGAGTTGGGGAAAGTTAGGTTGCCACCCCACTGTTCTGAGGGTTGAGCACATGTCCTGCAGATTGGGGAGGGAGACTGTGGCCATCACCTCAGTGTTTTTGGAGGATGAGGCTTAAAGCTTAGCCACCACCTGGTTGCTTGATAAGGGTGGAATGTAGATGGCTGCTGGGCAAGACCTTGGAAGGGGTGGGTCTCTTTGGAAGACGTGGACTTTCTTGAGGCCCTGAGGAGAAGAAACCATCAACCATCCTTTTATAGATGACTATCAGACTGTGAAATCTAATGGAGTGTGCCTTGTAGGTTTTTGGAACTGTTTGTGACCTATGACCCCTGTTGTCTTTCCAATTTCTCCCATGGGAATGGAAACATTTATTCTGACAGTCCCCCTTTGTATATTGGAAGTTGCTATCATGGTTTTTTTTTATTTCACAGGTCTATCGCCAGAAGGTAATGCTGCCCCAAGACAGACTGCATGCCTGTAACTGATTTTTATGAGATTTTGTACCTAACATTGTTAATGAAATGATTCAAGACTTCTGAAATATTGTAATAGGATGAATGTGTTTTGTATATGGAAATATCTTGTATTTTTCAGGTCCAAGGTGAAATATCCTGGCTTGAGTCTTTTCGGACCCCACAAAGTTATGTTCTTAAGCTAACCCATTCTACCTGTTCTTGAGCATGTGAACCTATTGCATGTAGGACATTTACCTTAGATTCAGTCAAAGGATCTTTTGGTTAGATCATTTGTGCTTACATCACTTTGATTAAGGCCCTTGATTAGATTGTGGGACCCAGGGTGGGTAATTACTAATCCTTTTCCTGGAGTCTTATGTAACTGAACACAGAGAATGAGAGATGCCTTTTACCTTGGCTATGTGAGAGAGGACTCCAGGATTGCCCAAAGTCCAGAAAGACAGAGAAACCCCAACAGACTGAGAGAACCAGAGGCTGGAATCAGTGGAGCAGCCCAAAGCTGAAAAGTTGAGAGTTATGTCATATGCCTGTTACCCACAGCTGAGCTCAGGGAAAAAGTGAGTCTTGATAGAAGGCAGAATCTGGCTACCATTTTGCCTTGTTATGTGGCAGGTTTCTAGGATCTGCCAGCATCTGACTTTTGGTGAGGGAGCATCTCTGATGATGCCTTGATTTGGACATTTCAGAGCCCGGAAACTGTAAGGATTTCTCTAACTAATTCCCTTTATAAAAGTCAACCCATTTCTGGAATTTTTGCATTGGAAGATTTTACCAAACTAAAACATGAGCAGACCTGCATGATTTTGGATTGGGCAGTGTTTTCTTTAGCACCACCACACACACACATACACACAAAACAACAAGCAACAATAGAATACTAGGTATATTGGAATTCATCAATATTTAAAGTTTTTGTGCATCAAAGAACATTATCAAGAAATTGAAAATACATCCCATGCAAAGTGAGAAACTATTGGAAAATTATATATCTGATTAAGATCTTGTATCCAGAATGTATTAAAAACTGTCACAACTCAACAAAAAAAGACAAACAACACAATTAAAACTGGACAAAGTATTTGAATATATATTTCTCTGAAATGTTACATAACTTGTCCAAAGACACCTGAAAAGATGCTCAACAGCATTAGTCATAGAGAAATGGAATTCAAATTATTTTAAATACCAATTCATACCCACTAAAATGGTTAAAAATAATTTTAAAACTTAACAAATATTGGCATGGAGGTGAAGAAATTAGAACATTTGCAAAAGCTAGTGGGAATGTAAAATTGTGCACCCACTGTGAAAAACAATTTGGTATTTCATCAGAAATTTAAATGTAGAAAATTTTCTGGTCAAATTTTATCATGGTGGAGTGAAATACTACAGGATGCTGTTTCTCCACAGAATCTTTGAACAACTAGCAAAAACTGGCAAAGACATCTTTCTCAGGACTGAAAAAAAGGGTTGCTATATTTAGGTAAGTGCTAAATAATAAATAGGCAATTTACAAATGATAGTAAAACCTCATGGGCCCTTTGCTGCTGCTTTCCAGATTGAGTGTTGGCCCTGCATTCTTGAGCTACCATCTGTTAACCACACTTTTCTAGACATCCTCCAATAATTGATTATAGAAAGAGGTTTATTCAGCAACAGGTTTAGATAACACCTCAGAGGATCTAATATAGAACTGAAAGGCATGAAGTCACCTGCTTATCTATACATTGGGTTCCCCCATCACATGTATTTGGAGTTTAATTCTATTGAATAAGGGCACTCTTCTGTTCATCATTTCCTGTTCATTTCCTGCTTGAATGATTTGATACAACCCAGGATATATGGGTATTTCAGGTCTGAAAATAATGTTATGCCCTTCAATTTTAAAAAAAAGCAATTTCCAATAACTTCCAATAATGAGCAAGCAATTACCTTTTAAATAATACTTTTTAGCTGGGTTAGTCCAAATGCATCACAGTCCAAAATCCGAATGGTTACTGCTGGGTGAAATTTCCAGCATCCCCTTCAGAGGGCACTGTTAAGAGAAGGAAATAATTTCCTCATAATTCCCATTTGAAGAACAAAGGCACATCTTCCAGAAGACCCTCAGAAGTATTTCTCTCTTGTTATATTAGCTAGAATGCATCACATGCCTATCCTTACATCAGTTGCTGGAAAGGAGAATCACATTACCATAAGTAGTTGAGACTAATCCATGGTACTTCACTTTCACACCTTTTAGATTGGAGTTGGATTCCACTTTCCTTCAAGTGTATGATCACCTGCCACCAGGTGATAGAAAAGATCTGTGGGCAATTAACAGTGTCTGCCACACCCAGCATGCCTCTATTGATGACCTCATGTCTGTCCTATATCTTTAATATCTCTTCCTCTTTCTTTACCTCTTTCCTGTCTCCTTCTCTACTAGTATCTTCTCATAGAACATAACTGATTTTCTCCCATATCCCAAAATATTCACCTGCAATTCCAATGTCCCCTTTTTAGTTACTAATCTGGTTCTTAATAATGACTCTACTTTTTGCAGCACTTTATTTTACAGAAGAGGAAATTGAAGAAAAGAAAAGTTACTAACTTGCCTAAGATCACACAGATTGTTTAGGATTCAAGAAAGGATAACCAACAGTAAAGAAGTAGTGGATATTTCTATTTTGAAAACATTACTCTCAATTTAATTCAGAAAATATTTTCCATGTATTTTTATGCCTAAATAACCTTGCAGATGATTTTCCATGTTAATTTTTTATATTCCTCTTCATAATTTTATTTTATCAGAGGTGTTTTACAGACTAGGGTAACTTAAATGATGTGCATAGGGTCATATAATTAGTAAGTAGAGGAATTGGGAATCATCCAGATTCATGTCTTTTGTGGTGTTGAGTATTGAATCATATGCCCAACCAAAGAAAAATACTTAATCTTAATCCACATTACTGTGTTAGTGAACCAAATCATATGTAGCATATGAGTCAGGGTGTGGACTCATTTGTTAATAGAATCTTCTATATAGATGTGATAAAAACCTAATTGCATGTCTAGAGAAGCCAGAGGTCAAAGAAAGACAAAGGAGGATACCAAGGACTTTGTCATGTAGCAGAAAGCTGCCATCATAACAACAGTTCCAGCTCTGAGAGAGAGCGTGACTGTGATGACATCTTGATTTTGGCTTGTTTCAGCCAACACATTATGTGGTATTTGTTGATGCCAACCCACTTTGTGATATTTTTCATAGCAGTGGAAACAAACTAAACAGGTATGTAATTTCTCTAGAATCTTACCATGTGTTGTTCAGGCAAGGGATGCCCCTGTTCCTAAATCTGAACTTCAACTTAGACTTTCCTTCCACCTTACAGGTACTAAGACATTACCAGAACCAAAGCTGTCTGGATGATGCTTAGGCCATTTCCTTGGATGGGGCAAGAGGTAGAAAAGTAAGTTACAAGATACTTTGTTTTCTCCAGCCCTCTGTTTCTTGAGATGTTGCCACACATTGGATCTGTCTGAGGAATAAGCCCTCCTGCCACTGGGGGTTAAAGAAGAACTGGTCTAAGGATTTCTTTCCATTCTCCTCCAGTGGATAATTCACATAACTGTCTCATGAGGTAAAAGAACATATTGATTAGAATTCAGGCATAGAAACAAGATCAGTCCGGATTTAAATTCACTTCACAAGATTATGTATAAATCAGATGATATACTGCACATAGCAGGACTGATACATAGAATGTGCTCGTTATTAGTTAATTTTCATGATATATACATGTCCTTTAACTGCTATAATGGGTTCAGGGAATGTCAATATCACTCTCAGATATTTTGGTGGAAAGATCAAACACTCATAAAAGATCTTAGAATTATGATAATTTTGAATCAGTATTTAATACAACAAAAGTTGATCTTTCTTATCTCCTCATTTCAGCATCTTCCAGCATCCTACAAAGCATCGAAGAAATAAAACAAGCTATGTAAATGATTTGAAACAATTACTGCCATAAACCTGCATCAGTCACGCTATGATCTCTCATGTCCTGTACAGAAGATGACAGCCAACAATGGCAATTTGCTCTATGGCAGGCAGCATTCTTAGCATGATACTTGCATTATTTCATATAACCCCAAGACAGTCCTGTGAGATAAGTACATTATAGTCCTCTTTGTACAGATATGTAAACTAAGACACAGACAAAGAACCTTGCCAACCTTCACCTACTTAGCAAGTAGAAGTACCAGAGCTAGGAGGTTTAGTTAATTGAATTACAAAGCTTTTGCTCTTAAACATGATTAGAATTTTTTAATATTAGACAGAAGTTTGTCTAGTCTATATGTCTATCCTCAGAGCATAAACAGTTGAACAACAGAACAGTTTTTCAATGACCAAGATGTTTTCACATGTTATCTTGCTTAGTCCTCCAATAAGCATTTTAAGGCAAGTATTACTGGGATTGATTTATAGGCTCTGAATGGCACATGCACCTATAGCCCCATATTAGAATATTCTGTGCCTTATATCCCAAATCTAAGGTCACTTCCAAACCACAGCCATAGAGAGACTGCTAAACCAACCCAGCTGACTCACTCTCCACACCCTCTTGGTCACAGATTCCACAGCCCCATCAGAGACCTAGATAAGCTTGCTGGGCTGCTATCTTGGATGAGGTTGTTAATTCTAATCCTATGGGAAATAATAGTTCATAGCATCCTTAACTCCTTTTACTTAAGCAATATCTGTTTAATACTTCTTTGTAACCATAAACGAAAATATTAGTAGGCACAAATTCTGGGGATTCCTCAGCCTAAAGGCAACATAAGCAAAAACAGCCACATTTTACAGATCCTGTTTGGTGTTAAGTTTTTACTCCATTTGCATCCAGACTCCAAGGGGCCAAAGGAGCTATCTCCAGGCAAAGCAAAGGCTTTCTAAAAAAAGTGCTTAACTGCTTGAGTAGCAGACTTCAGGGATCTGCTACTCCAGGGTAACTTTTATTTGTTGCTGATTTCATAATACTTACAATTCTTAATTTTTCTGCTTTAACATAGTTTGTTATTTTCAGGGCTTTAAATCAGGTTGGAGTGCAAATCAAATAATGCTTTTTATAACGTGTTATATCTAGCCACAAAGAAGGCAAGAATAGCAAATGTGCCATGAAGAGGAATTGGAAAAGATGTCCTTCAGTGGTTAGGCTTCCCGCCATAAATTTCTGCTGAAGCCTATTGAAAGTTTTGACTAAAGAAATTCATATCTGAGCTAGGGTTCTTGTGGCCCATGTTCACAAGATTGTGTAAGTCTATAAAGCAAAAATAAACTCAGTCTACGAATTCATAGATATTTAGGAAGTCTCACTTAACAATAACTTTTGAGGCATTAGTTGAAGCAAAAGAAATATATTTAAGGCAAAAATTGATGAATTTACAATGTAGCATGTAGTGATGGGTCAGTGATTGCTAACTTCATGCAAAGTGTACCTAACAGTAAAATATCTTGTCATGTCTTGTCATTACTTCTCTAAACCCATTTTAAAAGATAGGGGCAAGCAGTGACCCCATTGCATATGCTTTTCTCTAAAGGTGTCAGTATGGACTTCAATTTACAGGTAAATTATATTTTAACATGTTTCTACCATCACAGATTTATATGAATAATGATTGTGATATCTAGACTACTTAGAAAAGCAGTCTTTTCAGATATTATAGACACAAATCTGAGAAAATAAAAGATCTTATATTAAATTATTTTACTGATTTAAAGTCAGAATAGTCTCTTCATAAGAAAATCAGTTTAGAAATTTGTGGAAGAATCCCAAGAAATCCCCATAGGTACAATAAATCAGATAAGCATTAATCATCTTTAGTATACCTTTTTTTTTTTTTTTTAAGAGGTGCTTAGATTACCCAAAATATTACACGGAACCCACTGGGATTCCCATGTTGCCCACCTCCCACACCTCCCACCACATCCCACACAAACATTTCCCACAAGTGTGGCCCACCACCGTCAATGAACTTACACATCCTGGAGCCATTATTATTATTATTATATGACATTGCATATATGACATTTTTGATAATTGTAACCCTAATGTATGATGTTTTCTATCTCACATTTTCTACTCTGCATTATAATTAAAGTACTTTTCCACATCATTAATTTTTCTTACAAAACTCTTTGATGTCTACCTGACATTTACAATTATGTATCATCATACATTACACTGTTCCTATTTAGACATTTGGGCTGTTGTAACTTATTCACTTTCATAAAATTATTGTGAAATACAACCTGTATACTAATTTTTACCATATTTTTTTATCCAGCATAAATTCCTAAGAATTGGAGTATTGAACAATGGCACAACCAATTGCAAAGATATATAAAGTCAAATTTATTCCCAGAAAGTTTTCTACCAAAACATACACACACACGTACCAAATACTATAGCTCTCATACATCTTTGTTATTTGTGAGTTAAAAATATTTCACATTTTCAATTGCATTTCTTTGATAGCTTATGAAGTAGGGTATTTGGAGGGAGGACTCTTTTTCTTTTCATTACTTATTTACCAATAGAGTGAGTAGACTGGCTTTTTGTAAGAGTCTTGTGTCATATTTGTTGCAAATATTTTCAGGTGGGTTCCTGTAACTGCAGTGCTATACTGTCAAGTCATATATTCATTTATTCCAAGAAGGAAACTTACAAGCTAGAGACACAGTCTAGGGTGGCAGCTGGACCCAGGTGGTACTCTGCTATTCAAGTGGGGATATGCAGCAGTATATACAAGAGTATATAGGAACAATGCCAGGGACATAATAAATCACAGGACTTGGGGGTATTCGCTGGAATGTTATACCTCTTCTTAATGGTCCTTCCCATTTTCTCTGTGCAGAGACCCTGACCTTTGTGGCCACAAGACTGTGATTTCTAGTTCTCTTTCCCATACCTGACCTCACCACCATCCCCTGTCTTCTCTTCTTCATTAGCTTCCACAATGTAAGCCCAACTCTCAACTTGGACACAAAGGCAGAGATGGGTAGGAACTACCAACCCATGGCTCTCAACAATATTGCCAGTAAAGGTCTAAAAATAGCAGGAGCCACATGTAGCACCTTGTGATGGCTTCACCTACTCCAAGCAGGGTCATCAGGCCTATCTGGAGTAATGGTTTAACCCATGTCCTTCTCCTGCCACAGTCCAGCTAAAAAAGTCACACAAAAACTGTTTACATATACTTTGCAACCAGCGGGCTTGCTTTTGGATTTTAGTTTTCTTGTGTCCTACTGCCCATGAGGTTTAGCCCACCTATAGTAGGAGGAGTTAGCAATAGCATGCATACCTCCCCTTGGGCTAGGAAGAAGACTAAGGCAATGTGATTAGCAATTACACTTTTGGCCAGAAAGTCTAATGATTTTGCTGAGCCTAAAAGGATCATGCTATGAACTCAACAATGTCATTCAAGGTGGCTAATAGATTGTGTATTATGTGTTCCTGGGTGCTTACACCCACTCAGGATGGTAATATTCTGTGTGTATCAGACCCCATGTTTCCAGCCCATTGGACTGTCACCCCAAGTGTGTTAAGCCCTTCTAAACCAGCTTCTGTTATCTTCCCCTTCCTCCAGGCTGCTCTAACCTCCCAACATCTTAGGAATCATGTTGAGAGTGTAATGGGATTATAAAAAGGGGATGATCCACTTACAGTGGCTGTAAAGGAGAGTCCCACATGGTGTGTCATTGTTTCCCCTTTCAGGGACTATCCTCATCTTAACAGTTATAGTATTAGTTAAGGAACAAAGCTTGGGTGCTTCCCTCATCCTCTTCCCTTCCCTGTGCTAAGAATCCAGATAATACCATATTTCCCTTCCAGGGAACTGATGAGTTCAGCTTCCAGCAGGCCTAAGTAAGGCAGGCAGTCCATCCAGTAAGAAAGGTGTCAGGAAGTAGATGGCATAACTCCTTTAATAAGCAGCCATAGAATTTCTCACACAATGCCAGCTGCCTGTGAATATTAGGTGATGTGGAAGGTCCATCTAATTCCATGAGAGTGGGCCCATCATTTAGTACATTGTGCAGTAAGTGGGATCCTTGTTCAGAGGAGATGTCATCTGTATAACTGAAGTAGTGGCAAAGACTTTTCCAAGATATCTCATGTATGCATTGTTCTATAAGAAGAACTTGAAAGCCAAGGTCATAAACTGAATAGATGTCTACCGTTTCTGATTGGATGGAGAAAGAAGTTGATATAGTGCACTTGCCATGGACAATCCATGAAGCTCATCTGGAATAGTTCCTAAATACCCTTTTTTGGTCTCTGGATTGTAGTTGACATCACTCACATTATTAAATGGCAGATTGGGCCTGTTTTAATGTATTCTGTTGGGCCCATAGAGCTGTGTCCAAATTTTGATGTCTAGCTCAGTGGTGGATTCATGCAGAAGTGGAAGCAGCCATGGTAGTTCATCTATTTCATGGCTGTCATTTTCCTTATCCTCTGGGCATGGTTCATTCACTATCTCTTTCCCAGGGGGATCTCCATCTTCATTGGGGTGTAAAGCAGCTCAGCATATCCTTTATCAGCTAAATTTTTCTCAAGATATTTACCTTACACAGGGGTCATTCCATGAGGTTCAAGTGGTTGTGATGGTTTGAAGCTGTATGTATCCCAGAAAAGTATGTTCTTAATTTTAATCTGTTCCTATAGACTAAATAGGTCCAATAGATGTGGACCCATTATAAGTAGGATCTTTTAGTCAGTAGAATCTTAAGTTAACATGTGACCCCCCTCATTCAGGGTAGGTCTTAACCCTTACCACAGTCCTATATGAAATTCAGAGAAAGGTCAGGAAAGCCATAGATGCAGGAAACTAAAGCAACAAAACTTGGAAGAGAAGGAAGAGACCAGCAGTCACCGCATGTGTTTTCCCATGTTGCAGAGGAGCTTAGGATTGCTGGCAGCCAGTCATCAGGATGAAAGCATTGTCTGGATTATGACTTAATTTGAACATTTTCATGGCTTCAAAACTGTAAGCTTTTAAGCTAATATATTCCCATAGTAAAAAACCAATGCATTTTAGCCTATCTGCTTTAAGCAGCTCAAGCAAACTAGAAAAACGAGTAACATAGATGGTGCCGTTCCATTGCAAGTTGTTTCCAAAAGTCTCTCCCTCACACTGGGGATGGAGATTCTTTAATTTTCCCATCATTGTTCCCTCCATGAACCTGACAAACCATCGACACCAGCACATGAGTCAGCAACAGGTAAAAGGGGGGAGAGTTTGGGTCCAAGTGTTCCAGGGCTAAAAGGACCATTCACATTTCAGTCTATTGGGTACTTTTTTCTCACAGGAAGAGGTATGTATTAGTCAGCCAAAGGGGAGCTAATGCAATATACCAGAGATTGGTTGGTCTTTATAAAGGGCATTTATTTGGGGTAGAAGTCCACAGTTATCAGGCTATAAAGCGTAAGTTTCTTCTCTCCACAAAGTCCATTGCCACGTGTTGGAGCATGACGGCTGCCGATGTTTGCCAGGGTTCAGGCTTCTTGGGTTCCTCTCTTCCTGAGGCTGTGTTTCTCTCTGGGCTTAGCTCCTGTTTCCTTCACAAGGTCAGCTGTAGACTATCAGGTGAATGGCTCACTTCTCTTCTCCTGGGGCCTTCTCTCCAACATCAAAACTGCAATATCAAAACTGCTTCTCAAAAACTGCTGCAACTGTGTTCTTTGTGATGCCTTTTATGTTTTCTTCCCCCACCCACCAAGGGGTGGGGCTCAATGCCCTACTGATGTGGCCCAGTCAACACCCTAATCGTAACTTAATCATGCCCAGATTAACAGATCAGTTTACAAGCATGATCCAATTATATTTTTGGAATACATAATTACATCAAATTGCCCAAACGGTCACATTCCACCCTCTGAATTCCAAAAATACATTACAATATTCAAAAAAACTTAAATCAGTAACAATTCAAGTATAAAATCATATCATAATCAGTTTAAAGAAATACACTTTGTTTTCAGGCAAAATCCCGTCTGCTGTAGACCTCTGAAACTTACAAAACCATTTAACTGCTTCCAATACACAAAGAGAAAGACAAAGGATAAATATTTTCAATATAATAAGGAGAAATTGGGATGTTAAACATAAGTCATGGATCCTCTACAGTTCAGTGAACCTGCAGGGTATCCTCCATGTGATTTCAAAGTCTGAGAGTCATTCTTAAGATATTGGTTTCTTCTCCTTGGGGCCACATGGGAACCCACCCTTTCCACAGGCTTGCCCAATGGCCATTTTCTTGGTACCACCCTCATCAAACATCTGGGTGTTGGACAAGCTCCAGACCTCACCCTCCAAGAGTGTTTGGGTGATTGGCACAGCTTACCCAATCTTTGGGTTAGAGTCTTATCCCCTGTAGTACTGTGAGGTGAAGACAGCATTCCCCCTAACCTTTGGCATACAGGTTCAACCCTCTCAGAGCAATGGGTTGACCACCTGGCCTTCTCTAATCCATGGGGGACAGGTATACCCCTCTCAGACCTCTAGGGTGTTGACCTTAACTGCCCTAATCTTTGAGGAATGTGCTCCACCCTCTCTGCACCCTGGAATGGCAAAACTCTGCCAGAACATCGGGTGGGGACATCCACCCTCTTCAACTGCTGGGGAAAACT
>JAKSZT010039090.1:60007-89696 GCA_026826555.1 Tolypeutes matacus | reverse complement strand
AATTCTGGCACTCTCAGGAGCACAGATTCCAAAATACATCCCACTGATAAGGCATCAGTCTCTGGGGCTATCCCCCCTTATATAGGACCTGGGTGTCTCCAGAGCTCTCAGGAGCCCCTCTGTGTGGGGTGATAGGCACTTAGATGTTCTATGAGCTCCTACTGAGGTGTGCGTAAGAGTTACCTCTGTGATGACCTCCCGACTCTCTTTGAAGTCTCTTAGCCACTTGAACTCATTTGTCTTTACCTTTTCCCACTTTTATTCAAGGTCTTTTTCCAGTTGAGTTGCCAGTTGGCACTTGGTATTAATCCCTCGTTGCCAGGGAGGCTCATCCCCGGGAGTCATGTCCCACGTTGGGGGGAAGGTAATGCAATCATATGCTGAGTTTGGCTTAGAGAGAGGCCACATTTGAGCAACAAGTAGGCTCTCAGGAGGCAACCCTTAGGCACCCCACAACTTCAAGCTAAGTCTCAGTTACAAGAGCAAAGAGTCACAAGGGTAGTCATCAATATAAAGAACACATCAGTGGGTCATCCTCTTTTGACAGACACTGTCCATGCACTCAGAGGACTATTGCTGCTCCCTTGGAGACTGTGGCAGAGCTCTCCAGGCTAGGAATTCAGATTCCCTCATTTATTGTGTGATTGTCCAC
Source organism: Tolypeutes matacus (assembly GCA_026826555.1). Taxonomy (NCBI): domain Eukaryota; kingdom Metazoa; phylum Chordata; class Mammalia; order Cingulata; family Chlamyphoridae; genus Tolypeutes; species Tolypeutes matacus. The sequence goes on along the minus strand of JAKSZT010039090.1, from coordinate 89,044 downwards.
CCATGGTGACCATGCCCCATCTTTTGATCTTTTGAACAATTTTGTATATCTTTCATGTATATTCGGATGAACTAATTCCCATGAAACCCACCTCCCAGACACCCCCCACCAATAATCCCCTGCAGTACCCATTGTAACCCTTCTGTGATCCAAATCCTCCATGAACATGTAGTCCATAAAATAATCAAATACACTTACTAGTAAAAAGAAACAACTATGATAAGCTTACATGCAAGAGACAAACATGAGGAAACTCAGGGAAAAAAAAAAAAAAGAGAAGAGAAAGAAAAAAAAACAAGAAAAAAATAATCAAACAAAAAACTAAACAAACAAAATATAATTAGCAGATTGGGATATTCAAAAAAATGGGCAAAAAAACAAAGGAAATGCCTTTATATAAAAAAAAGAATATATATATATATATATATTTTTTTTCCTTTCTCTTCTCTTCTCCTTCCTTCCTTTTATCACTGTGTTATCAGATGTCCTGTGTGCCGTGACACCTTCCCCCTCTCAATCCCCATTGTCTCCCAATTTTTCATTTAATTTTCAAAGAAGTTTTAGGTCACAGCAAAGTAACACACGGAGTGCCAGAGACTCCCAGATACCAAACCACCCCCCTCTCCCCTCCCCATATTAACCACCTCCCCTTTTTTTTTTGGATGTTAGCATTGTTATAACTGTTATACAGAAAGCAAAATATAGCAACTAAATATTGTCAATGATTTATAGTATAGTTTACAATTTAGATGATACAGTTTAATAATTTTGATATTTACCATGTCCTGTGTCCATTACTGTAAGGTAATGAAAAACCTTCGCCATGACCACCAAACACCCCATTAGATCTTGACTGTTCCCTTCCCCCCAGCCCCCCAGGGTCCATGATTCCACCCTATCCCGACCCATGGAATGTCAAGATTCACAGTTACATGCCCTGGGAATTTGAACTTGCCCTTCCTAATCCACCCACCCGCCAGTGCTGCACCACCAAACCCAGGAACACCACCACTCATCTGTCCCATCCCCCAACATGCAACCACACTTTATCCCTTTACCATAGATTATGTCCATATGGGTGATGGCTCAAAGCTTGCTCTTCTCTTACACTCCCTTGTTAACCTATCTTTCAGACAATGGTTCTCAGAGACTGCTCACTTTCCTCAGTTCAGATCAGTGAAGTCATATACTGTTCATCCTTCAGTGCCTGGCTTGCTTCACTCAACATAAGGTCTTCAAGATTCATCCACGTTATTCCATGTGTTAGCACTTTGTTCCTTCTTACAGCTGAGTAATATTCCATTGTTTGTATGTACCACATTTTGCTTATCCATTCGTCTGTTGGTGGGCACCGGGGCTGATTCCAACTTTTGGCAATGGTGAACAATGCCACTATGAACATTGGTGTGCATATATCTGTTTGTGTCTTTGCTTTCAGTTCTTCTGGGTATATACCCAGCAGTGGAATTGCTGGATCATATGGAAGATCTATTGTTAGTTTTCTGAGGAACCGCCAAACTGTCCTCCACAGTGGCTGGGCCATACCACAGTCCTACCAGCAGTAGATGAGGGTTCCTATTCCTCCACATCCTCTCCAACATTTAGTGTCTCCTGTTTTTTTCATAGCTGCCATTCTGATGGGTGTAAGATGGTATCTCATTGTAGTTTTGATTTGCATTTCCCTGATAGCAAGCGATGTTGAGCATTTTTTCATGTGCTTTTTAGACATTTGTATTTCTTCCATGGAGAAGTGTCTTTTCAGGTCACTTGCCCATTTTTTAAATGGATTGTTTGTCTTCTTATTTTCAAGGTGTAGGATTTCTTTATATATGCAGGATATTAGGCTCCTATCAGATATATGGATGCCAAATATTGTCTCCCATTGGGTAGGCTGCCTTTTACTTTCCTGACAATGTCCTTTGAGTTGCAAAAGTTTTTAATTTTGAGGGGATCCCATTTATCTATTTTTTTTTTTTTGCTGTGTGTGCTTTGGGTGTGAAGTTCATGAAATCATTTCCTATTACAAGTTCCTGTAGATGCTTCCCTACATTATCTTCCAAGGTCTTTATGATCTTGCTTCTTATATTTAGATCTTTGATCCATCTTGAGTTGATTTTTGTATAAGGTGTGAGATGACATTCTTCTCTCATTCCTTTGGATAGGGATCTCCAATTCTCCAGGCTACATTTGTTGAGGAGGCCATTCTCTCCCAGTTGAGTGGGCTTGGTGGCCTTGTCGAATATCAGATGAATGTATATGAGAGGATCTATATCAGAACTTTCAATCCGGTTCCATTGGTCAGTATGTCTACCTTTGTGCCAATAACATGCACTTTTGACTTCTGTAGCTTTGTAGTATGTTTTAAAGTCAGGTAGTGTGATACCTCCAATTTCATTTTTCTTTTTCAATATGTCTTTGGCAATTCGGAGCCTCTTACCCTTCCAAATATATTGTATAGTTAGTTTTTCCAATTCATTAAAAATGTTGCATTGATTTTTATTGGGATTGCATTAAATTGTAGATTAGTTTGATTAGAATATACATCTTTATAATGTTTAGTCTTCCTATCCATGAACAGGGAATATTTTTCCATTTATTTAAGTCTTCTTTGATTTCCTTTAACAGTGTTGTGTAGTTTTCTGTACATAAGTCCTTTACATCTTTAGTTAAATTTATTCCTAGGTATTTGATTCTTTTAGTTAATATTGTAAATGGTATTTTTTTCTTGATTTTCTCCTCAGGTTGCTCCTTATTGGTGTACAGAAATGCTACTGGTTTTTGAGCATTGATCTTATAACCTACAACTTTAGTGAACTCATTTATAAGTTCTAGAAGCTTTGTTGTGGATTTCTCAGGGCTTTCTATGTGTGGGATCATGTCGTCTGCAAATAGTGAAATTTTTACTTCTTCCTTTCCAACTTGGATGCCTTTTATATCTTTTTCTTGCCTCAGTGCTCAAGCAAGTATGTCTAAGACAATGTTAAATAGGAGCAATGATAGTGAGCATCCTTGTCTTGTTCCCAATCTTATAGGGAAAGGTTTTAGGATTTCCCCATTGAAGAAGATGTTAGCTGTGCATTCTTCACATACATTTTTTACCATGTTCAGATAGTTTCATCCTGTTCCTATCTTTTGCGTTTTGTTTTTTTTTAATCAGGAAAGGGTGCTGTATTTTGTTGAATCCTTTTTCTACATCTGTAGAGATGATCATATGATTTTTTCTTTCAATCTGTTTATGTGGTGTATTACATCGATTGATTTTCTTATGTTGAATCTTCCTTGCATATCCTGGATGAAACCCACTTGGTCATGGTGTATAATTCATTTAATATTTGTTGAATGTGATTAGCAACTATTTTGTTGAGGATGTAAACATCTAGTTTCATGAGAGAGATTGGTTTGTAATTTTCCTTTCTTGTGGTATCTTTGTTTGGCTTTGGTATTAGGGTAATGTTGTCATCATAGAATGAGTTTGGCAATGATCCTTCTACTTCTGTTTTTTGGAAGAGCTTAAGCAGGATTGGTGTTAGTTCTTTCCGGAATGTTTGGTAGAATTTACTTGTTAAGCCGCCTGTTTCTGGACTCTTTTTAGTTGGGAGGTTTTTGATTACTGAGTCTATCTCTTTACCTGTAATTGGATTGTTGAGTTCATCAATTTCTTCTTTCATCAATGTAAGCTGCTTGTGAGTTTCTAGGAATTTGTCCTTTTCGTCTAAGTTATGTTTATTGTTGGCATATAATTTTTCAAAGTATCCTCTTATGGTACTCTTTATTTCCATGGGGTCAGTGGTGATATCCCCTTCCTCAATTCTTATTTTGTGTATTTGCATCTGCTCTGTTTTTTTTTTTTCTTTGTTAGTCTGGCTAAGGGTTTGTTTATTTTATTGATCTTCTCAAAGAAATAAAAACAAGCTTTTGCTTTTATTTTTTCTTGTGTGTTCTTATTTTCTATTTTGTTTAGATCTGTTCTAATCTTTGTTATTTCCTTCTTTCTACTTCCTTTGGGGTTAATTTGTTGTTGTTTTTCTAATTCCTTCAGATGTGTAGTTAGGTCTTCAATTTTAGCTCTTTCTTCTATTTTTGATATATGCATTTATGGCTATGAGTTTCCCTCTCAGTACAGCTTTTGCTGTATCCCATGGGTTTTGATAGGTTGTGTTGTCATTTTCATTCATTTCTATGTATCTACTGATTTCTTTGGAGATATCCTCCTTTACCCACTGTTTATCTAAGAGAGTGTTTATCTTCCATATCTTTGTGCTTAATCTGCTTCTCTGTCCCTTACTGATTTCCATTTTCATTCCATTGTGGTCAGAGAAATTGTTTTGTATAATCTCAATCTTTCTGAATTCATTGAGTTTTCTTCTGTGGCCAGCATGTGGTCTATCTTGGAATATGATCCTTGTGCACACGAGAAGAATGTATATCCCTCTCTATTTGTTTGTAGTGTTCTTTATATGTCTATTCGGTCCAGATCCTCTGATGTATTATCTAAAGTCTTTGTTTCTTTATTGATTCTTTGTCGAGATGTTCTGTCTAATGTTGATAATGGTGTATTAAAGTCCCCCACTATAATTGTAGAGGGATTTAATCCTCCATTTAGTTTTTTCCAATGTCTGCCTCATGTATTTTGAGGCACCCCTGTTAGGTGTAAAAATATTTATGATTGTTCTTTCTTCTTGAAAGATTTCCCCTTTCACTGATATATAGTTTCTGTCTTTTTCTCTTCAATAGTTTTGCATTTAAAGTCTATTTTGTCCAATATTAGTATAGATTGTCCTGCCCTCTTTAGGTTATTGTTTGCTTGTAAGATTTTTTCCAGCCATTCAGTTTCAGCGTCCTTGAAACCCTGGGTTTAAGGTGGGTTTTTTGTGACAACAAATAGATGGGTCATATTTCCTAATCCATTCCTCCAATCTGGGGAGTTTATTCTGTTAACATCAGTGTAATTACTCTCAAGGAATTACTTACATTAGCCACATTTTCTTTAGGTTCATGTATGTCATATGTTGTTTTTATTTCTCTTTTTGTCTTTTAAAGTGTTCCTACACGGTCCTCCAGCTCTCTTTCTCTTGTTTTTTTTTTTTTCCTTGCAATCTGTAGAACTCCCTTTAATATTTCTTGAAGGGCAGGTTTCTTATTGGCATACTCACTTAATTTCTGTTTTTCTGTGAATAATTTGAACTCTCCTTCATTTTTGAATGCCAGCTTTGCTGGATAGAGAATTCTTCACTGGAGGTTTTTTTCTTGTAGTCCCTTAACTATGTCATACCACTGCCTTCTTGCATCCATGGTTTCAGAGGAGAAATCAGCTTTTAATCTTACTGAGCTCCATAGTATGTGATGGTTCTCTTTTCTCTTGCTGCTTTCTTTATTTTCTCTTTGTCTTGAGCATTGGACAGTTTGATGAGTATTCGTCTTGGAGAAGGCCTGTTGGGATTTATACTGTTTGGGGTTCACTGTACTTCCTGGACTTGTACATCCATATCACTCAATAGGGTTGGGAATTTTTCAGCCATTATTTTCTTCAACACTTCTTATGTCTCCTTTCCTTTCTCTTCTCCCTCTAGGATGCCTATAATGCATATGTTTGTGTGTTTTGTGTTGTCATTCATATCCCTAAGTTCCTGCTGGATTTTTTTCTATTTTTTTATCTATCTGTTCTACTATCTGTTTAATTTCAGATGTACTGCTTTCCACATCTTTCCTCCGCCTGTTCAAATCTACTGTTATGTGCTTCCAGTGTCTTTTTGATTTCTTGGATTTTGCCATTCATCACCATCATATCTGGTATCTTTTTATGGATGTTTACATTTTCTTCAGTATGTTCTCCCAATGTCTTCTTAATATCCTTAAACTCTTCCTTCACTTCATTAAGTTGGTCCATGATATTTGTTTGGACAGGTTTGATTAGTTGATCAATGTTCTGATCTTCTTCCTGGTTTTTAGTTTGTTCATTAGACTGGGCCTTGTCTTCCTCTTTCTTAGTATGGTTTGTAATTTTTTATTGCCCTCTGGTCATATTTTTATGTTAATGGGTTTATTCAGTTGATTAGCTTCTCTCTTAACTCTGTTGTTTTATTTAATTGCTGTTTTTTTTTTTTTTTTGCATTTCTTAGGTTTTCTATTTGACAGTTTGTTCTTATTCTATTTCATTGCTGTTTTTATGTTCCCTTCGAGAAAAAAAAATTAGGGCCAGAGAAGTGAAAGAGGTAAGAAAAGTAAAAGGATAATAGTAATAATAATAGTAATTGTTAAAAGAAGATCCATTTAAGACCTTGGAAAATGAATGTTTAACTCATGTAAGCAGTGTAGCGTAATAGGAATGGAAAAGTAGGGTACCAACAATGAAATGGGAAACCAAATAGAGAAAAATATATGGACTGAATTAAAGGCCAGTATGATGAGGAGAGAGGGAAAGAGAAAAGAAAAACAAAAAGTAAAAAGTTAATAAAAAAAAGAAAACAGGATAGATGAGGTAGAAGTAAAAGCCAGAAAAATTGAGTACTAAACAAAGAGAGTTGTAGTGTAGGAACAACAACAGAAACCAGAAGATGGAATGGTGAAGGAAGGAAAAGAGACAGCCTTGGTATACAAAATCGGTATACATAGAAAAGGGGAAATCAAGGAAGAGGAACACAGTAAAGAAGAATCAATCCACCAGTGCTGTGAGGAATTTATCTCTTCACCCAGCTGCCTCCAGATTGATACCCTGTAGCATCCTACTCTGTGGGTTCTGAAAACAGCTCACTCTGACAGGATCATTCCCCCCTCAGCTGTTTTTGTGTATGAGCGATCTGCCTATGTTCCTTTGAAATAAAAAATAATTAGGATCAGATAAAATGAAAAATAGGAAGAGAAAAAGAATAATAGTAATGGTATTACTAAAAGGTGGGAGAGCAAATTACAAGATCTGGGAAACTGAAAAATTAACACGAGTATAGAAGCTAAGAGAAATAAGTTTAGGAAAGTGGAATTGAAACAATGAAACAAGAATCAGAACAGAGAAACAAATATGTAGAATGAATTAAAATGTTGGAATGGTGAGAAGAGGGGAAAAGAAAAGAAATAAAGAGAAAATAAAAAGTATAAAAAGAGAAACTAAACAGAGAGGAAGAAATACAAACAAGAAAAACTGGAGACCAAATAAGAGGTGGAATGGAAAAAGAACTATGGAAAACAAAAGATATAAAGATGAAGGGGTGAAAAGAAATAGCATAGGAAGAACAGATCAGTAACCAAAGGAAAAAAAAAAAGAAAGAAAAATATACAAGCAGGGAAAGAAAGTGAGGAGATACAAAACAAGCAAGAAACAAGATAGCAGAACTCTTATTTTAAAAAAAAGAGACTGAAGAAAAAAAAAAACTTGGAAAACAACCTTCTTTATTAGACACCTAGGGATCTTCTCAGGCTGCTGGCGTTCTTCAATCACTCACCCTGCAACCTGCCCTGTGCAGGTTTTGAAGAGTTTTAGTGAGTAAAGTAAGGGAAATAAAAGAAAACAAACTTTTTTTTTCAATAAGAGATACAATTAAAGCTAATACAAAGAAAATGTGTGTATGTTCCCTCTCATAAAGTTTCAGATGGATGCCTGATAACCTGGTGGTTCTCTTCTCAAGGAAGAGAATTAAACCAGGTACACTGTATATGTTAGGCAGGAATACTCCCACTGAACTACTCTGAGTGGTTAGGTTAATTAGCCTTTCAGAAGGCTATGGCCTCCTTTTCCCATGGGCAAGTCAGATCCCCTGCAGTCAGTTGGAGTGGTGCTGATTGTTGCCTGTCTCTGCCTCCTCTCTGATGTAATTCCGTCTCTTTACCTAAGTGGCTGGACCTGATTGCCAGCCTAAGATGATCCTGCTCCCCTCTCCCTGTGGAGTCAGTGTCCCTTCAGATATTCAAGGGGGGGCCCAGGTAGCTAACCTCACTGCGAAAAAATCACTCTCCACTCTCCCAGACCCTTCTTCCTCACAGGGAATCTGCTGTCACATTCCTGTTTGGAGCAGGGGGCCAGGATCTCTGTCTGCCCTGAAGGGTGTGTATGTGTGCCCCTTCCAGTCATCAAGGTAAGCAACCCCCGATTATTTCTGGCTTCCGTATCTTTCCAGTTCCCTCCTAGATGATTCAGAGCACCTCCCGTGGTGGTAGATGTCTGCTCTGCTCTCAGTTAGATACAATTCACCAGGAGTTTACCCTCACTTAATATCTTGGGTGTGGGGGAAGAGAGCTCTTCCCAGCAGCCAGGAGGTTTAATAATTCACGATTACTTGATTTGACTTCTTTGTGTATCTGACCCTCGCTCTTCTGGGAGTTGGTAAGCAGTGTCCTGGTTTGCTGAGCCCCAAAGCATTTCCTGTGGTAGCCTCTGGCTTTTTCTTTGTTGTTTTAGTGAGAGCTAAGATTTATATATCTAACCCATCGGCAATGTTCCCACAATCCCTATATATATTCTTAATCATTGTCAGTATTCCTGTGGGTGTGGGCACATTGTAGATATGAACTCTTGAATGTGTTATTTTAGTTAAGGTGTGGCCCAACTGAATGAAAGGCGGCCTTAATCCAGATTACTGGTGTCCATTATAAGCATGAGAAATTCATTCATAGAGATAGAGGCTAGAGGCAGAGGCCAGAAGATGGGGTCAACAGAATCCAGAATAGAAAGAAGAGGACATTTCTATGAATGCAGTGCAGGAATAGAAGACAAAGAACCTCAAGGATCTCTGTTAGCCAGCATCGGAATGATATAGCGTTTGGGGAGAAAGCAATGCCTTGCTGATGTCTCAATATTGGAAATCTCCTAACCTCCAAACTTTGAGCCCTTAAATTAACATTGTTCAAGGCATCCCATTCAATAGTATTTGTCATAGCAACCTGGCAGACTAAGGTATCACCCTTTCTTTTTTCTTCAATGGTTCTTTGAACCTGTATAGTTTTATCAGTATGTAGAATTTTGATATTCCAACAGCCATCTTTAATTTTGTCCTTTATGTCCCTTTCTGCTCAGCTGGCACTGATTTTGATATTATAACATTATCAATAATCTTGTGGTTTAGGAGAGTACAAACCAATGATGTGGGGTGGGGTTATGGATAAGGGGTCTGAAATTTCATAAATCCTGAGTGCTTCTCACAGACCTTTCACTTAAATTTGAAAAGTTTGTTACAACTAGATTCTTTTAGAGCTACATGGTGCTGTACAAGACACAAACACATTAGGATCAAATAATTGTAAACTTTGGAATATTTCCATTTCCTCACAATATCCTAAATGTAATTCTATGTATTTTCTTTTAATCATGTGCATAAATTGTAATCACTTTCATACACTGAAATAACCATTGAATTAATGTTCAACATCAAATAATATGATGCATAATTCACTGTACTTACACTATTTAACCTGCCATACATATATGATGCATCATACAAATGATAGGTGTTTAATGGGCATTTATATTGACTTTAAAGAGGAATCTCTTTAGTTACCCTACAGATTTCAACCCATCTTTTAAATCAAATTTTAGATTGAATTGATCCTAGCTTGTCTTACCTTATAGAGTTCCTGGAATCTTCCATGTAGCTATGTCAGGAACACACTTATCCCAAACCTGGCTTTTTATACTGCTTTGTAGCAAAGTCTCTCTGAGACAAGCAGAGACATGCCACTTAAAAGTTCCTGTAAAATGAATTAAAAAAAGGCTGTTAGGATTTTTTTTGTGATTGTGTTGAACGTGTAATTCAGTTTGGTTAGAACTGATATCCTAATGGTATTTAGTCTTCCAATCCATAAACACGGAATATCTTTCCAGTTATTTAAGTCTTCTTTGGTTTCTTTTAGAAATGTTTTGTATTTTCTGAATACAGGTCTTTTATGTCCTTGGTTATGTTTATTCCTAATTAATTGATTGTTTTAGTAGCTATTATAAATGGAATTTTTTTTATGATTTTCTCCTCAGATGGCACATCAGTAGTGTATAGAAACACTACTGAATTTTGTGTGTTTACCTTGTATTCCACCACTTTGCTGAACTCATCTATTAATTCTTTTAACTTTATTGTAGATTTTCCAGGATTTTCTAGATGTAGCATCATGTTATCAGCAAATAATGAAAGCTTTACTTCTCTTTATATTTGGGTGCCTTTTATTTCATTTTCTAGCCTAATTGCTCTAGATAGATCTTCCAGAACAATATTGAATAATAATGATGACAATGGGCATCCTTGTCTTGTTCCTGATCTCAGTGGGAAAGCTTTCAGTCTTTCACCATTGAGTACAATGTTAGCAGAAGGTTTTTAATATATACACTGTAGCAGTTTTGCATTGTATATGAATTCCAAAAATAGATCTTGGATTATGTTTATAAACTGGTCTGTACCTGGGCGTGATAAAATTATAATTAACGCTTTGATTGGGCCACACCAGTAGGATGTTAAGTTCCCAAACCCTTGGTGGGTGGGGACGCAAAGAAGAAAATACACAGCAGGGAAGAGAGTAGGAATTTTGATGCTGAGATTTCGAGCTGGAGCCCAGGAAGTGAACACACAGGAGAAGAACACAGAGGAATAGGGATGGCTACTTAGATATGGCACAAACCCTAGCGATGGAGACAGATTCCTTAGCCTGATAGTCTACAGCTGGCCTTGTGGAGAGAGCATAGCAGCTGAGCCTGGAATGAAAAAGAGCCCCAAAAAGAGAGTACCCCAAGAAGGCTGAACTCTTGGCAGATGTCAGAAGTCACCTTGCCCCAACATATAGCAATAAACTTTGGTGAGGGAAGTAATGTACTCTTTATGGCCTGGTAACTGTAAGCTTCTACCCCAAATAAATATCCTTTATACAAGCCAACAGATTTCTGGTATTTTGCATCAGCACCCCTTTGGTTGACTAATACAGAATTTGGTACCAGGAGTTGGGTAATGCTTTTGCAATTACCAAAATCCTGGGACAGTTTTATAAATGGGTAAGGGGTATTTTTTTGAGAAATTGTGAGATGCTTGATAGAAAAGACCTAAAGTGCTTTCCAGAGACTGTTGGTAGCAAAATGGAGTCTAAAGTGTTTTTTGATAAGGCTTTAGAAGAAAATAATTGAGAGATGGATGCTAAAGAGACTTTTTATGAGGTCTTAGAAATAAATGATAAAACTAATATTATAAACTGGAGGAAAGGCAGTCCATGTTTTAAAGTCACAGAGAACTTAGCAAGATTAACTACTGATGTTACAAAGAAGGCAGAATATTAAAATGATGAGTCTGGGCATTTAGCTGAAGAACTTTCCAAAATAAACTTGGAGAATGTGGCTTGGCTTCTCTTTGCAGCTCATAGTAAAATGCTAGATGAGAGAGATAAGCTGAGGACTGAACAGTTGGGCACAAAGTAAATAGAAACTAATTCTGGAAATTCCAAGCCTCTGGAAATCAAGATCCCAGATGATAGTGCTCCATTTGAGGACTCAACTAAATTTGGAATTTGTAAATCAGTATTGAAAAAAACAGTTATCTTGGAAAGACTTGTGGAAATTCTTACTGTACAATGGCTTGGATCCCAGCTTCCTGTATGCTAAACCAAGAAACTTTGAGAAAGCTGTGTGAACAAAACCATTGTCAGCTTGGACAAAAAAGGTCATCAACAGGAAAGATGGAAGGGGAAACAGCTTTAAGAGGAAAACCATGGAAGCTGAAATCTGGAATTAAGAGATCACCTTGGGCCAAGAGAGGAACCTCATCCATGTGTACACAGAGGGAGAGTTTGTACCAGCAGTTGAAGACGGTGGATGTTCCCACCTGAAGTTCGGGGAGAGTTTTGCCACCCCAGGGTACAGAGAGGTTGGAGCACATTCCCCAAAGATTCAGGCAGGTAAGGTCAGTACCCCATAAGTCTGAGAGGGGTGTACCTGACCCAATGGATTTTGGAAGGCCAGATGGTCAACTCATTGCTCTTAGAGCATTGAGCCTGTATGCTAATTGTTAGGGAGGATGTCGTATTCACTTCACTGTGCTAGGGGGGATAAGACTCTAACCTAAAGATTTGGTAAATTGTGGCAATTACCCCAATGCTCTTGGAGGGTGAGAAATAGAGCTTGGTTGACACCCAGGTTCTTGATGAAGGTGGAACCAAGAAAATGGCCACTGGGCAAGCCTGTGTAAAGAGTGGTCCTCATAAGGCCCCAAGGAGAAGAAACAATCATCTTAAGAATGACTCTTGGACTTTGACATCTAATGAAGTATGTCCTGCAGGTTTACTGAACTGTAGAGAACCCATGAATCATGGTTCCTTCCCAATTTCTCCTTATGGTAATGGAAATGTTTATCATTTGTCCATTTGTGTATTGGAGGCAGATGAATGATTTTGTAAGTGTCCGAGGTCTACAGCAAGAAGGGAATTTGCCTCAGGACAAATAGTATTTCTTTAAACTGATTGTGATATGATTCTGTATTTAGCATTATACTGATTTGAGTTTTTTTTTTTTTTTTAATATTGTAATGTCATTTTGGAATTCAGAAGGAGGAGTGTGGCAGTTTGACATTGTTTATGAATTACAAAAATAGATGTTGTGTTATGTTTGTAAACTGGTCAGTTCCTGTGAGTGATTAAATTATGATTAGCGCTTTGATTGGGCCACATCAGTAGGATGTTAAATCCCCACCCCCTTGGTGCATGGGGACTCACGGAGAAAACTACACCGCAGAGAAGAGAGTTGGAGTGTTGATGCTGAGTTTTTGAACTGGAGCCCAGGAACTGAACACATAGGACTAGAACACAGAGGAATAGGGATGGCTCCTTAGACATGGCACAAGCCCCTGGGAGAGAGACAGAGCCATTAGCCTGATAGTCTACAGCCAGCCTTGGAGAGAGCACAGCAGCTAAGCCCGGAGAGAAACAGAGTCCTAGGAAGAGAGGACTCCAAGAAGCCTGAACTCTTGACGGACATTGGCAGCCAACTTTCCCCAACAAGTGACAATAGACTTTGGTGAGGGATGTAACTTACGCTTTATGGCCTGGTAGCTGTAAGCTTCTGTACCTAATAAATACTGTTTTTAAAAGCCAACAGATTTCTGGTATTTTGCATCACCACCCCTTTGGCTGACTAGCATGTGACTTTACCATGTTGAGAAAGCTTCATTCTCTTCTTATCTTTTGGAGGGTTTTTTATTAAGAAAGAGTGATTTATTTTGTTAAGTCCCTTTTCTGCACCCATCAAGAGGATCATGTGATTTTTCTTATTCAGTTTACTCTGTGGTTTATTGAATTAATTTTCTTGTGTTGTACCACCTTGCATACTTGGGATAAAACCCACTTGATTATGGTGTGTTATTCTTTTAATGTGCTTTTAGATTCGGTTTGCAAGTATTTTGTTGAGTATTTTTGCATCTATATTCATGAGAGATATTGGTCTGTAATTTTCTTTTATTGTAGTATCTTTATCTTGTTTTGGTATTAGGGTGATGGTGTCTTCATAGAAAGAATTTGGTATTGTTCTTTCCTTTTCAGTATTTTTGGAAGAGGTTGAGCAAAATTGGTATTAGATCATCATTGAATGACTGATACAATTCACCTGTGAAGCCATCTGATCCTGGGCTGAAAGTCTTTGGCAGGTTTTTGAAGAATGTTTCAATCTCTTTAGTTGTGATTGGTTTGTTGAGGATTTCTATTTCTTTTGAAGTCAAATTAGGTGGTTCATGAGTTTCTAGGAATTTGTCCATCTCATCTACATTTTCTAGGTTTTTGGCATACAGTTGTTCATTGTATCCTCTTATGATCTCTCTTATTTCTGTGGGGTCAATGGTAATGTCCCCCCTCTCATTTCTGATTTTATTTATTTGTTTCTTCTCCCTTTTTTCTTTGTCAGTCTAGCTAAGTGTTTGTCAATTTTGTTGATCTTCTCAAAGAACCATCTTTTGGTTTCATTGATTCTCTCTATTATTTTTTGTTGTTGTTGTTCCTGATTTTATTTATTTCTGCTCTGATCTTTACTATTTCTTTCCTTCAGCTTAGTTTGGGATTAGTTTGTTGCTCTTTTTCTATTTATTCCAGGTATGCAGTTATATAATCAAATTTACCTATTTCTTCTTTTTAACGTAAGCATTGAGAGCTATAAATTTCCCTCTCAGCACTGCCTTTTCGATGTCCCATAGGTTTTTTGTTGTTATTGTTTGTTTGTTTGGAGGTACTGGCGCTGAGGCCTGAACCCAGGACCTCATATGTGGGAAGCTGTTACTCAATCACTGAGCCAAATTTGCTCCCTGAATTGGTTTTTTCATTTCTTTGGTATTTGATTTTTGGAGGCATTGGGAACTGAACCCAGGACCTCCCATGTGGAAAGCAGGAGCTCAACCACAGGAGCCACACCTCCTTCCTCCATAGGTTTTGAGATTTTGTGTTCTCATTTTCATTCATCTCAAGATATTTACTGAATTCCCTTGCAATTTTTTCTTTGACCCACTGATTGTTTAAGAGTGTGCTGTTTATTCTCCATATATTTATGAATTTTTCCTTTTTCTGTTCATTATTGATTTCCAGCTTTATTCCATTATGATCAAAGAAAGTGTTTTGCATAATTTTAATCTTTTTAAATTTTTAAATTTATTGAGACTTGTGTTGTTACCCAACATATGGTCTATCTTGGAGAAAGATTTGTGAGCACTGGGAATGAATATATATCTTGCTGTTTTGGGGTGCAATGTTTGTTAGGTCTTTTTTTTTTTTTATCATATTATTCAAGCTCTCTGTTTATTTATCCTCTGTCCAGATGTTCTATCCAATACAGTGGTGTATTGAGTCCCCAAATATTTTTGTAGAGACATTTATTTCTCCCTTCAGCTTTGTCAGTTTGTACCTCATGTCTCTTGGGGCATTGAGGTTAGGTGCATAAATATTTAGAACAGTTATTTCTTCTTGTTCAATTGCCCCTTTTCTTAATATATAATGACCTTCTTCATCCCCTATAATAGTTTTTCTCTTTTTTAAGGTTTTATTTATTTATTATTTATTTATTCATTCATTCATTCATTTATTTATTTATTTATCTATTTATTTATTTATTTATTTCTGTCCACCCCATTGTTGTTTTAGCACTTTTCTCTGTCTGTTCATCTTCCTTGTTTATTTTTTTAATTTTTTTATTTTTTTGGAGGCACCGGGAACCAAACCCTGGACCTCCAGTGTAGGAAGTTGGTGCCTAGTTGCTTGAGCCACCTCCTTTCCCTGCCTTGTTAGTCTCTTATGATGTTCCCTCTGTCTGTCTCTTGTTGCCTCATCTTGTTGCATCAGCTTGCTGTTCCTGCCCACCGCACCAACTTGCTGTATTCTTTAAGAGGCACTGGGAACTGAACCAGGGACCTCCCATGTGGTATGCGGGAACTGAATCACTTGAGCCACATCCACTTCCCCATTTCAGTTTTGCATTTGAAATCTATTTTTTCCAATATTAGTATCACTACTCTAGTTCTTTTTTGGTTATAATTTGCATGGAATATCTTTTTCTAACCTTTCGTTTTTAACCTAGTTGTGTCCTTATGTCTAAGGTGAGTCTCTTGTAGACAACATATAGATGGCTCATATTTGTTTATCCATTCTATTTGTCTGTGTCTTTCGATTGGGAAATTCAAGCCATTAACATTCAATGTTATAACTGTAAAGGCATTATTACTTCATCCATTTTGATCTTTGGGTTTCTGTTGTCATATCGGACTATAGTCTATCTTTTTTACCCTTTCAAAAATTTTCCATTTCTACATTCTTCTCCAAGTCTCTCACCCTTGATTTTTCCTTTCAAGCTGCAGCACTCCTTTTAGTATGGCTTGTAATTCTGGTGTTTTGGTAATATATTCAATCAATTTTTGTTTGTCTGTGAAGACTTTGAACTCCCTTCATTTTTTAAAAATCATTTATATTATTTATATTTCTCCCCACCCCCTTGTTGTTTGCACTTGCTGTGTTTGTTCATCTTCCTTGTTTCTTTATGATGCCCTGGAAATCAAACCCATTCCTCTGATATGGGAAGGAGGTGCCTAATTGCTTGAGCCACCTGTTTCCTGCTTTATTGTGTCTCTCATTGTGTTTTTCTTCTTATGTTTCTTGTTGTGCCAGCTTGCTTCACTTGCCAACACATCAGTTCAATGTCTTGCTTATCCTATTTAGGAGGTACTGGGAACCTCTGCTCCCTGCTTTTGTTGTGTCTCTCATTATGTTTTTCTCCTTGTGTCTCTTGTAGGGTCAGCTTGCTGTGCCTGCCTGTTGTGCCAGCTCTCTGTCTTTTTTGGCAGGCACCGGAAACCGAACCAGGAAACTCCCATGTGATAGGTGGGAGCTCAGTCACTTGAGCCACATCCGATTCCCTTCCCCTTCATATTTGAAGGACAGCTTTGCTGGATACAGAATTCTTGCCTGGAAGTTTTACTCTTTCAATACCTTAAATACATTATACCACTTTCTTCTCTACTCAATGTTTTCTGATGAAAAGTCAGCACTTAATCTTATTGAGTTTCCATTGTATGTGATGTTTTTCTTTTCTCTTGCTGCTTTCAAAATCTCTTTATCTCTGTTATTTGCCATTCTGAACAGTAGGTGTCTCGTGGTAGGTTTATTCATGATTATTCTCTTTGGGGTGCATTGTTCTTGGATATTGATATTTATAACTTTCATGAGGGTAGGGAAGTTTTCAGTCATTATTTCCTCAAAAATCCTTTCTGCCCTTTTTTCCATTGTCTTCTCCTTCTGGGAAATGAATAATGTGTATGATTTTGTGTTTCACGTTGTCATTCAATTCCTTGAGACCCTGTTCCATTTTTCTCCTTTCTCTTCTCTTTCTGTTCTGCTGTCTTTTCTGTTCAGATGATCTGTCTCTGAAATCACTAATTCTGTCTTCGAGCAACTCAAATCTGCTGTTATGTGCCTCTAAATGTATTTTTAATCTCTTCCATTGTGACTATCTTTCCTATAACATCTGTTTCTTTTCTTTCAGACTTTAAAATTGTTCTTTATGCTCACCTTTTTCCTTCTTAATATCCTTTATCTCTTTAGTCATATTTTCTTTCAATTCTTTAAACTGATATAGAAGATTTTTATGATTATGATTGATTAATAGTCTTAAATCCTGAATCTCTTCTGGATATTTGGTTTGTTCCTTTATCTGGGCCATCTCCTCCTGTTTCCTAGTATGGCATGTAATTTTTTGCTAATGTCTAGGTAGTTGATGTGTTGTTGAATTTACTCTGATGGCTAGTTTCTTTCACTTGCCTATTGGTTAATATTTTTTCACAGCTCTTCTTTGATATTTGGTTCAACTTATCCTAAGTCTTAAAATTGCTGGCTTAGGTTATCAAATTCATTTCAGGGACTCACTAATGGGTTGCAGACTTTCTCCCAGGGGTTGGGTAAAAAGAGTCTAAAAGCAGTTTTTTTCCATGTAATTTCTAGACTGGCCAGCAGATGGCAGTCGTTGGTGCACCTTTTCACAGAGATGTAGCTCTCTCGATTTTCCTTTATTTTCATCTGTTCAGAGTTGAGATTCAAAGGGGGCTTGGCTGGTCAAATTCACTGTAACCGCTGACAGGGAGGAAGTCGTCTGCTTCCCTTTCACTCAGCTCAAATAAGCGAGGTATTTTACCCTGTGGAATTTCTTGTGGGGGAAGGGAGTCTTTCCCAGCAGCTGTGAAGTTTAGTAACTCACAGTTTGTTGCTTCAGCTTCTTCACCTCTTTGTCCCTCTCTCTCCTGGGAGTTGTGAAGCACAGTCCTGGTCTCTTGACCCTCAATGCAGTGCCCTCAGGGTCCTTTTGGCTCTTTCTCTTTTGTTTTTGTGAGAGATTTGAGCATTATTTGCCTAATCTGATGACATCTTCCCACAGCCCTCATCCCATATGTTTTGATATGTTGTGTTCTTTTTTCATTCATTTCAAGGTACTTACTGATTTCTTTTTCAATTTTCTCCTTGACCCACTGATTATCTAAGAGTGTGTTTTTTTTACTTCCATATCTTTGTGCCTATTCTAGTACTCTGCTTCTTAAAATACATTAGTTTATCCAAATCAAAGGAAACATTGTCAGGCAACTTCAATACTGTATTCTCATAATTCCTTTCCAAATATAACAGAAAGATACAGTACTCCTTTAGGAGAAATACTAGCAGAAAAAATTCTGGCTTCCAATTTACCTAACCATATGTTGTCCTGATGGGATTTTAGAGCCCATTTACCTAGAGTTTTTCAATAGTGTGCTTTATCTGCCTAGTATTCCAAAAGAATGAAGTCTAGAAGGGAGACTTTATAATTCATGGTCTCTTACTTGACTGCTATGTCCCCACAAGTCCTGTAAATTATCTGGTTAGTTCAGTAAGTTTCCATCCAAGTCAATCCATGTCATCAGAATTTGGGAAAATATAATTCAAAACAGAACATCCTGCAAATCATTAAACTACTTCAAAAACGTAGAAGAAAAAGAAACCATTTGATTAATGAATTAAAATAAGAATGTGAGGCACATCCAGACAACACTCTAAAGAGTTTTCAAAGACAGTACAAAATATTACCTTTTTAGACAGCTAGTAAGAAAGAACTCATTGTACATACGTTCTCAAGGTAAATGAAAACTAATTCTCCAGTAAGAAATGGAAGAGAAGAGCACTATCTTCTTGATGATTCTATTTCCAAGTGGTGATTCCCAGGTGCTTGAGAAAGACATTCCTAGGTTGAAAGCTTGCCAGAGGCTTACTTATCTTTTTTTCTTTATTTTAAAGAAGTTTTAGATTACATACAAGTTACATAGAAAATAGAGGAGATTCTTATACACCCCACCCCTCACACTTTTCCCCATTAACAACATCTTTCATTAGGGTGATACATTTCTTACAATTGATGAACAAATATCAAAACATTGCTACTAACCATGGTCTTTAGTTTTCATTATGGTTTACACTTTGCAGTACACTAATACATAGGTTTTTAAAAAAATGTGTAATGTCCTGTATCCATCATTGTAATACCATGCGGAGCAATCCCAATCCTCTAAAAATGGCCCTTGTTACACCTATTCTTCCCTCTCCCTCCCCTCAGAATTTCTGGAGACTGCTGTGTTTATATCAATGTTACAAGTTTTTACATTACTAGAATATTAATAAGTCTACTTTGGCTTATAGTTGCATTCCCCCTTATGTTTGTTCATTCCTCTATATTGAGGATTTTGGGATGGTGATGACCATTCTGCTTCTGATTGAGCAGGGACTTATAACCCATGGGACAGATGGATGGAACAGTTAATATATCCCCATTTTGGTCAAGGTCTTTTTCCAAGTGCATTGTTAGTTTGTGTTTGGTAATAGTGCCTTGGTGCCAGGGAGGCTCCTCCCTGGGAGTCATGTCCCATTCCGGGGTTGGAGGAGTGTAAGGCATTGAACTTATATACTGAGTTTGGCTTAGAGAGAGGCCACAATTAAGTAACAAGGAGGTTTTCAGGGGGTAACTCTTAGGCAATATATATTAGTAGGCTTATATATTACTATATTGTATTACTAAGTTTCAATTTTGCAAGAATAGGGTTCATATGTATAAGCATTAATATCAAGGGCCTGGTGTATTATTCTGTCCTCTTTTGCTTGGCACTGCCTATATACTCTAGAGATTGTTATCACTCTATTAGAGAATGTAGCAGGACTCACAGCATGGGAATTTAATTATTGTTAGTTATTGTGAGGGTCTCCACCCAATGAGAAAACATCCATGACAACAAAAACATAGGGCATTCTCCAGGTACATCCTTTCCCACAAATCCCCTCACCTTTGACACCTTGTACTAGTGATTCTTCACTTCCATAGATGTAAATTTTCTGTAATCCAAAACATCCCCCAAAACAAAGCCAAAAATTCATGTTTGGATTGTATCTTCCATCACCATAAGATCTTTTTATATATATTGACAATTTCTTCTCTATGTTCCCCCAGTATCTTCTTTTTTTCACTTTATTTTCAAGGAAGCTTTAGGTTTCAGAAAGTCACATGGAAAATATAGGGGTTCACATATTCCCCATACTCCTTCCTCTCACATTTTCCCCTAATAATAACATCTTACACAAGTATGGTCCATTTGTTACAATTGGTGAATAAGTATTGAAGCATTGCTACTAACCCTGTTCAGTGGTTTGCATTATGGTTTACACTTTGCACCACACTATTTTATATGTTTTGACGAAATGCATAATGGCCTGCATATATCATTGAAAACTAATGCAGAACAGTTTCAATGGCTTAAATATGTCCTATGTTCCACCTATTCTCCTCTCCCCTTCCCCTTGGAACCTATGGAAACCACTAAGTTTCCATTTTCAAAGAATAAAGTTCATGGTTATACATTAATACTGAGAGCATGAATGTGTTCATCTTATCATTGGTTGTCCTCTTAGTCAGTGTAGATCCACAAAATAAACAAAAATTATCCTGGTGAGTCCTGCTACATTCTCAAATACAGTGGCAAGAATCACTCAAGTACATAAGCAGCGCCAAATAAAAGAAAACAGATCAGTACATCAAACCTTTGTTTACCTTTCAAAAAATGTACATAACTCTGAAAAGGAGAGAGAATTAATTTACAATGAAGCAATGTAAGGAAAGGGAGGAGAGGAAAGGCCTCTACCTTCGTGCATGAGGAAAAATCCAAGTTTTTTTTCTTTTCTTTTTTTTTTTTTAGATTTGTATTTACCTTTACAGGTGATTGCACCATTTATTTCATATCTTATTTTAATATGGTGTATTTTATATCTGAACAGGAGGATCACTTTGGAGGAAAAATACCATTTTCAAGTTTGCACATCATCACTAATCTGAAACACAGTGGAGCAGGAGCTTAAGGATCTGGGATGGTGACATTATCTTGCAGGGAGGAAAAATACCATTTTCAAGTTTGCACACCATCACTAATTTGAAACACAGTGGAGCAGGAGCTTAAGGATCTGGGATGGTGACATTATCTTGCAGCCTTTCTTTGATTCTTGAAAACCCAGAATCAGAGCAATGTTCTATGGCTGCATTGTATGGATCAATACAATTCAAAGGACAAGCTCGCATTCAAGAGGAAAGCAAAGGGACTGTACTTCTTTGCAGGAAAAACTGTAAGGGACATGATCAAAAACAGGGAACATAAAGGAATGCAAAATTGGGGACGTAGAAAGTCATGAAAAGCTCTACTGAGAAGGAATGATTTGATCAAAGTCTTAATGTTGTGATGAAATCAGGGGACTGATTCAGAGATGTTGTGCAACTCATGCATAGGAAAAATAATCAAGCGAAAATACAGTCTCTACCTGTGTTTGGTAGAGAGCGTGTGTTGCTTTTAGCATTTATGTAACATCCCTTTTAATATCTTGGATCTCCCTGAATAGGAGGATCATGTATTAGGAAAACTTCAAGTGTATAAAAAATCTGTCATAAGAACACAGTGAAACAGGAGCCTGGATATTTCTTCAGTTTCTCATTTGCTTTATGTTGCTCTGGCCACAAACCCCAGAGAAAACATTCTATATGTGAGGCTAAGATCATCAGTGCTGCTCCATGGTGTTGGCTGAGGGATGTTCCTGCAATGAACCAGTGAAGATGAAGGTGAAATTCTTAAAACACAAGGTTGGGGTTGAAAGTTGGTCTCTTCTTCCTTATATTTCTAATATAAGGACTTGGACTCCCTAACAATACTAATTTGGAAATAAATATATTGTAGCACCCTTTTCAACCCCTGTAGATTTAGACAATTTGGAACTAAAACATGTAGAAATTTTTCTAATATGCATCTCTGGGTATAATATGTATCACACTGAATCCTCTCCCATCACGGCAGCAGTAGATACCTTCAACCTCCAATGTCTCATGTCTGGTATCCAGCATTGATGGTGCCATCAGGAGTGTCCACCATCCTTCTGTGGTAGGTTGGGGATCATGTCTTCCTGTTTTTGTGATGTCCTAGACTGTGTTAATGCCATCTAACTTCCAACACATTTTCAATGGTTCCCCAAATTGTGATCAGATCTGTAAGCCACCAGATATTCATTTTGTCCTTTAATTTTTGCTTAGCTAAACCCAATTCGTTTCTGTTGTTTTCATCCAAGAGCCCTCATCTGAAAAATATTTGTCATATTTGGTAGCAGTACTCTTTATCGAAATTTCTTTCCTCAGCATATTTATGGTTATAGTAACCGCTTTTCACTTCTGTTAATTTATGAAATTGAAAAAAAAAATCCAAAATACCTCATTAGTTTATTGCTTAAAATTGTATTTTACTTGTAAATAAACTTGACAATTGATGCTGTTATTTATTTATCTTTTTGTTCCTATATTTATTAAACAAATACTACTTGCAATCTACTACAGGCCTAGTGTTCTTTTGTGTAGTAGGGTTATAATAATGGCTATTGGTGTATGACTAACTTTTGGATGAGAGAGGGTGGGAGATAAACCCAACAAAAATACAGGGTTCTTCCACTTTGGTGGAATGGTTTTTTGAGGACTCAATTACCATGTCTGCTAGGTGAGAATACCTTGCCCAGCTGGAGCAATGTTTTCCAGGAAGCTTTTTATGAACTAAATCAGCATCCACTCTATGGTGCTATTTCTTCCGTATTCGGGATTCTTGGGTCTAGGTATCAAGGGGTGGAAATGGGATGGGCACCACTCACTATAACCCCTAGTGATTCACTAGGAAAATTTTTGCTAACTGTCCCTGCAACCTTATGCTCGGTTGGTTTCCAGGTATTAGTTCCAATAGGAGGAGTGCTTCCAGGAGGAAACACAACAATGATTTCATTGATATAGAAGTTAAGATTGTCACCTGCCCACTTTGGTCCCTTCATGCCTCTGAATCAAAAGGGAAAAAGGGAATTACTGTACTGGCTGAGGTGATTGATCCTGACTGTCAAGAGGAAATAATACTGCACTTTCATATAGGAGATAAAGAAGAGTTTACCTAGAATACAGGAAATTACCTAGGGCATGGTTTTTATTACCATTCCATGTAATTAAAGTCAGTGGAAAACTGCAACAACTCAATCCACGCAGGACTATCAATGGTCCAGAATCTTCAAGAATGAAAGCTTGAGTCATCCCATTAGGCAAAGAACCACGGCAGCTGAGGTGCTTGCTGAGGGTGAAGGGAACGTGGAATGTGTAGTGGAAGTAGGTAGTGATTAATACGAACTTTGACCATGTGATCAGTTAGAGAAATGAGGAGTGTAATTGTCATGAAAATTTCTTATTAGCTAGAGCTAATAAACGATTTCAATAGAATGTTAGGAATACAAGATCAATATGCAAAAATCAGACTAAATATTTTTATCATATACCATTGATTGTACACGTTGGAGGGATTTATACTATATTGATATGTATCCAGAAAATTGATTTGTTAAAAAAAAAAAAGTAATGCACAAAAGATGGAGTTGTCTCTTTCTTTCTTACTCCTTCTAAAAACCATTCTCCTCTTTTGTGAATACAACTATCTATAAATGACTACAGATTTCTCCATGACCTTGTTCCCTAAAGTATGAATTTTATTTTTTACAGTTTCCTTGCCTTGGGATTTGAAGCTTTATACTCTCTGGTACAAGGATATAATAATTGTATGGGTTTTGTAGGTTTGTGGTGAGGCCCAGTGAGTCTATACATGTAAATGTTTGAGCAGTGCCTGGCACCTAGACCACATTTGGGAACTGCCTTCATTTCCAAGCTTCACAAGTGTCTGTTTCTTCTCAGTCTATTAACTCTTGAGCCTTTATCATAATAAAAATATATCCTCACACTTCAGAATCCTCTAGTTTCTTACTTATTTTTTGCCTGACCTTCTCTGAATATTTTGTACCACCTCGCTTTTTACCAAGATCACAATAAAGTCAGAGACAGTTCTTAAAATTTCAAAATCACATAGTCAATTTTTTCAGTCCTTAACCAAGGTGTCATTACCTTAATTTTAAGAAAATTATGATTATCATGTTATGCTTTATATATCTCAGTCTTCAGGAAATCCTGTCTTTGATATCACTGGGACCGCTTTAGTGTTGCAGTATTAGTTTCTAAATGCCGTTTTACGAACTTGTGCAAAATGCCTATAAATCTGGTGACTTTGCTCAGAACCGACTGCCAAACTCCAATTCTGGGAATTCTGACAAGTTTGTCCAATTGTGGCTCAAGATTCATATTTTCAACCAGTTTGCCAGCTGATTCTGGTATGTAGCTTATCTGGGATACTGAGATGATCTTAGTTGATTATGTGACCGTGGTAAACATTCAGAGGTTGAGTTCTTTCATTTATTCCTCAACCTTTTCTCTTCAAGGATGTCTGAAAATATCCAGCTTCATATAAATTGTTCTTGTTTATTTTCCAGTTTAACATTTGTCCCAAATTGTTTATTATTTCAGAAAGGGTCATTAATAGCTACAATTAAAAACTCATGATGGTTTTAGTGATCTTTTGTTCACATTTTTTACTTCTGGCTTCTGCTATGATCTTAGTTAATAAGATCCCAGTATAGAACACAGAGTTCTTTCTCTTACATTGTGGTAAAATCTGAGAGACACCTGCAATAGCCCTTCGCTTTTATGGCCCATTTTCTTTTCATTTTGGAAAAGAAATGTCTAAGAATATATTGGGTGAGATATTTGATGCTCTGTCCCTCCATTTTCTTGGGTGTACTGTCCTTAGTTTGTGCTGTGTCCAC
Source organism: Tolypeutes matacus (assembly GCA_026826555.1). Taxonomy (NCBI): domain Eukaryota; kingdom Metazoa; phylum Chordata; class Mammalia; order Cingulata; family Chlamyphoridae; genus Tolypeutes; species Tolypeutes matacus. The sequence continues at coordinate 64,360 of JAKSZT010039090.1, read as the reverse complement.
ATTGATGCACAGAAACATCAGGTTGAACTTGGCATAAATGTGAAAAGTACTGGAAATTATATGTTAGCCAAATGTAAAATATTTGCTGGAGAAGAGACTCAGGAGTCCTGCCATGGAAGCAGTAGAGGGCAACATAAATTATCTAGCTAAAGAGTTTTTGTCATTTACTGTATGGTGTAAATATTGATTATTTTATAGTTTTGTTGCAGCGTTTTATTACACAAGCAACTTTTTGGGCAGCAATGAAAACAGACAATAAAAGTGAGTGCTAAAGGAAAAATTAACTACTGATTTCCTGTTTGAGAATAAGTAGAAGATAACAGATGTATAACTTCCACTAAAGATTTGTTTATATTTACTGTATGACCTGATGACTATTCCCATTGAAACCAGAACACAGAAATCAGTGGCAGATCACTAGCATCTGTTTCTCAGGGAAACTTTTATTTTAATAGCACTAGTCCCAACACCAATTTACCACATGTATCTGCTGAAGGTTCATTTAAATATCTCTGACACATGACACTTCATTTACATCAAATGGGGGTTCTTCTAAATTAATTTTTCTGATCTTTAACTCCATGTTTCCTTGTGCAATTATGACATGTAAAGTGACTTTTCTTTTTGGCCTCATTGGAAGAATGGTTCTGCAAACAGTTCAGTGATGTCTATTTTACAGCAATAACCTCAGATGCTTCCATCAGAAAACAGTTTAAGTCAATACTGATTTCATTTTTCATCACATTATTAGTATCCCTCTAGATGGACCTGCTTGCGGTGGCCTTCCACGATTTTGGCCACAACGTTGGGCTGAGCTACACTGCGGCCCCTGCCATCCAACATGGGCAACACGAGCAGGGCCGGGTGGGCGCCCCCTGAGATAGGGGCTCCCCTATGAGGATGAAGTGCGCACCTGGCAGGTGCACAGGGTGCAGGATTCCGTGCCCCTTCTGTGCCACCCGAGGACTCTCCCCTCCTGTGGAACCCCAGACAACAGATCCAGCATCCCGCCCGTGGGACTTGCAACTCAGGTGTGACGTTGACTCTAACACAGTGGCCCCAAACCGGGGAAGCCTTCTTCTTCAAGGGCAGGTACTTCTGAGGCTGACTTTGAATGACATCTGGTGAGGCTGCGGCTTCGCATGTGCACTGCCTCTGTTGGGCCTGCGGCTGCACCTGGAGAGTGTGGACATCTACACGAGCGCACCAGAGACCACAAGACCGTCTTCTTCCAAGTTGTGGAGGCCTGAGTCCAAAACCAAGTGTCAGCAGGGCCAGGCCCTGCGAGGCTGCGAGGGAGACCCCTCCATGCCCGGTGGCTCCCAGTCCTTACTGGTGCTTGGCTGTGGGCACCTGCCTGTCTGCCCGTCTTAGCATTGCCTTCATCAGTGGCTGCAAGGCTCCACTTCTCCCCTCCTTAGAAAGACATCAGTCCCTGGATTTGGTCCCCTACTCCAGAATACTCTCATCTTAATTTAACTAATTCATCTGCAGTGACCCTATTTAGCATTCTGAAGTTCTCGTTGGGCATGAATTCGGGGGGGTGGGGAGCGGGGGGTGGGGACTATCTTCTGAAAATTCAATCTGCTGGAGACCACATGTCTCCTATTATTAAGAAAACTATTGTAAATTCAATAAAAATTCAATATTGACAACTGATCAATGTGTGTGGTAATGACAGTACAAATTTTGGCAAAGTGCAATGTGCTAAGAATAATTTTCTTTCAAATTAGTAAAGCAAAGATGATAAGATTTTCTTTTAATTGATTTTGGTAGAAACTTCTTCATACTTTTATCCAAGCAACTTGTGCTATTCTGCAAACTCAAAGCGAAATTGTGGTGATCAAAATTTACAAATTCTTTATATACATAAATATTAAAAATATGTATATATACATTCTAAACATAAATATATGTTTAAGAACACGTCTACACACATGCACACACAGAGTTTAATAGGGACTTAAGCAATTTTGATACTGAATAGAAACAAAATAATCCATTCCACCACTTCTCTCTTTGCTGCTAATTATAGGTTAATTTTCAGAAATATTGAGTCTTTGAAGAAATACAGAAAGAAGCCTAAGTGTCTTCTATGTTAAGGGACATTTTGTAAGGGAATCTTGTAAAATTAGTTCAAATTATATTCAAAATTAATCAGAAATCTTTACCCCATTATTCAAGTAAGTGGGGAGACTCAAGCTTGAAGTGTTAGGCTGTTGTGATTACTAAATGCAAATTTTTTCAATCAGGTTGTTATTAAAATCTATAAGAGAAAAAAATAAGCAATGTGGACTCAAGTTATAAATTTTGAAATTCCATGATTGCAAGTTTGAATATGTGGGCTGACAATTCAATTAGATCTTCCTTCAGTTTTTTGAGTGTGAAACATTTGGCACCACAGGAAGTTTGCCCATCTCTAGAGTCATTCACTTTCTTAATGTTGACCAACGTGGGTCTGTGGAAAATCTCTTCATTTTTGGCTGCACAAGTTTTGGATCCCATGGATATGCCAACTTATGATGAATGAGAGCTCGCTTATCTTAGTAAATAAGTTAAGGGTGATTGTGCACATGAGGTGGGAAGGGAAAGTCAGCAGCACAACTTGAATTTTCTTGGGAAGATCTGCTTTGAAAAGAATTTGAGTAGAATACATAGATAGAGAGATGTATTCCATTAAAACTTTTCTTTCCCATGAACTTCTGGGAAAACTTTTGTATCCACCCTGTGGGACACCTACCCTAGTTGAAGAGTTTGCCCTAAAGTAGGTTTGTTTGGACCAAAGTGTCGAATGAGGTGAGGAAAATCAGGTGTCAGAGAATTGCTTTTGCAAGTTGTGCATCTCTCACTTGCAAAGTGAGATGGCGAATGTCTGGAGCAAGAGTGTTAATGTCGCTCTTGATGGAGGCTGGCTTTAGAGTAGAACTATCTTACATCACCTCATCTTTGGCAGACCTCACTTGGTCAAATACAATGTTCACTCAGCTATACTGAGATATCTCTCCATGTGTTATATTCAAAGCATTTTTATTTTTGAATACTTTTAAATTTATTGACGAGTTGCAGAAGTTGTCCAGATATACCCACACAACCTGAGCTACTTTCCTCTAATGTTAACATCTTACATAACCATGGCACATTTGTCAAACTAAGAGATTTCCATTGGAACAATATTAATAACTATACTCCAGACTTCAAACAGATTTAACTAACTTTTTACTCTTATCCTGTTCCTCTTCTATAATCCAACTCAGGACACAACATGCATTTGTTTTCCATGAATTTGTTGCAGGAATATCATGTGACCTTTACTGAATAATGTCATGGTCACTGCTAATGCAGTGCTCGTATTTTAAGGGAATAGCATAATGTTTTCTTTTGTACATCAATATTTTATGATTTTGGCCACAAATCTCATTATTTCAAGGTTAAAGATTAATTTTTCTTTTATATTCACAATTTGCTAAGTCATTACATTCAGTCATTCATGCCCAAACTAATTGAGCACATTCATTGGGGTTCTGTAGCTATAATGGGAAGAAGAATTTCATAGATTATGTAGAACTGTTTGATAACCAATATTATATCAGGCTGCATGTGTATCGGCCCTTATGTATTGATTGGCCAGCCTGATTTTAAGTCTGCAATGGAACACTTGTTCGAGTGCTCCAGGCAAGGACCCCATACATACATACATATATATGTATATATATATTAGTTATCTTTCATTTTCTAAGTACTTAGCAATTTATTATGTCAGAATTTTGTAGATCAGGAGTCTGGGTCCAGTGTGGATGGTTCTTTTCTCAGGTTCTTACAATGCTAAAATCACGGAGTCAATAGGGTAACATTCCCTCCAGAGCACAGAGTTCTCTTCCAAACTCATGGGGTTTGGCAGAATTAGTTCCTTAGGTGGTAGTGCTGAGATCCTATGTCCTTGCTGGCTGTCAGCTCTTGCCTCCTCGAGCCTGCCCACATCCCTTTCCACATGGCACCCTCAATCTCCACAGCCAAATTCAGACATATTCTTCCATTTCAAATCCTACTTATTTATGAATCTCACTGAAGTATTTGTCTCTGACCAGTACAGCATACGTCAATGGACTCTGCTTCTTAAAGTCAACAGATTTAATGATATATGCAAAATCACTTCACAGCAGAACCTGAATTACTGTTTCAACAGCTGAGAGAAGGTTTGGATATAACAGGGGCAGGAGTGTTCAGGCTTTTTTAGGATTCTACTTACCAAAATATCTTCTTTTGTCATTTATGAGATTGAGTGGGCCTCAGTTGGATCTTTGGCATTGGGTGCATTTGGAAAATTTATTTTCTTAAAATCATTATATGATTTCA
>JAKSZT010039090.1:0-13238 GCA_026826555.1 Tolypeutes matacus | reverse complement strand
CCTCTAGGCAAAGGTACTGTCAACTTTTCACCCTGGTTATTGATTCTCTCTTCAAAGTGCCTCCTAATGCTGAAAAATTATCCATCTTTTTTCCTTAGTCCTTCAATATTCTTCCTTTTTTTCCATCATCCTCCAACTCTGGTCCTTCCCAAAGTTAAATCTTTAATTATTCATATTCAAAACTTCCCCATAGAACATCATCTTCTTCCCTTACTCTTTCTTTCCATGGATCCTGTTTCCATCCGAGGCTCTTTTTAAGTGTCACAAAAGGTTGTTTGATTTGGTACTCGGCCTTCTTATTTTTTTGATAGATAACTATTTTCATTTGTTAGTGTTATCTAATAATAAATGTGAATGCCTTTGATATGCATACTCCTGAGGAATGCTTATAGGGATGAAGCTTATTCAATGAAATATGCTGATTTTTAATTTGGATATAAAATTTTCCCCTGACCTTTATGTTCCTGTGATTTTCACCCTATTTGTATAGTTATTTTAATAGAACGGTTGAACCAATTTGAAAAGTTGAAATGTTTCTGTATTTTATAGGATCTGCATTTCCTGTACCTTATTCCCCTATGTTTGAAATGACACCTATACTAGTTTTATTTTTGCAACATTGCCAATTATTGTATGTTCTATTTGTGCAAAAAAGAATATTAATACAAAAAAGGAATATATGTACATTTGATGGTGTGAAGCAATATGGATCTCAGTAAAGTATGATCTTAAAGTTAATCTATTCTGTGGGTGTAGCCTATTATAGGTGGATCCTTTGAGTAAGTTACTTCAGTTAATGCCTGGCCCGTTCTGGGTCTCAGTCCCTTCACTGTGGTCTTTTAGAAGAGAATGAAATTCAGACAAAGAAATAGAAAGCCATGGCAGCAAGAATCTGAAAGGAACAAAACCTAAAAGAGAAGGAAATGACCAGGAGAAGCCCCCAGGTACCTTGCCGTTTGCAGAGGAGTCCAGGATCACTGGGAGCTGGTCTTCGGGAAGAAAACATCTCCTGATGATGCCAGGATTTAGACGTCCTTCTCAGCCTCAAGATTGTAAGCTTGTAAGTTAATAAATATCTATAGTGAAGCCGAGCCATTTCAATAGCCCAGCAAACTAGAACAGTCTATATTCAAATATGCACAGAATAACTGAAAGTCTGCCTTTTTTTGTAAAGCCCTCTTTCTTTTCTCCATCTCTTTTAGCTGCTCTCATTCTTTCAAAGGCAATTCTCTAATTCTTTAGCTTTATCTGCCTAGAAATATGTGACAACGTTTCTCCTGAACTTTTTTATCAATTGCCCAATTTCTCTCTAATCATCCCTTGGGCACTGAAGGAATTCATGGTTCTTTTTTTTTTTTTTTTTACTGGGAGGTCCCAGGTATCGAACCCAGGTCCCTCCATATGGGAGACGGACGCCCAACCATTTGAGCCACATCCGTCCCCCTATGGTTCTTAATTCTGCCATAACCTGAACACTTTGGATAACCTTTAATTAACACATTAATCTCAGTGTAAAAGTGGAAACACTCCACACATTCTAGTATTATTTCAGAAATTACTTAGTAAATACATTGCTGGATGAAATTTAGTTTCATGAAATATCACATCGAACCTGAGGAGTATACTTTAAACAGTCTGACACACATAAGCTCTCTTTACTGCTAGTAATGAGAGGCATTTTAAAATCATTGAAACCATGTCATTCATTTGCTTAAATATTTATCGAGTGGTTACTCTGTCAGTTGCAAAAATCCCTCCTATTACCGTAGCGGAGGAGAAAAATATGCATATGTAAGATCTAACATATATACTATGCCATTTCTAAGTGATAGGAAGAAAAATAAATCAGGGCAGAGGGAGGAGATTGTGGCATAAGAATGGATAGCAATATAAAAGAAAGTAATTTATCTGTTTGCTACTACCGTGAAATATTCCACTCCCAAACCCAGTAGCATAAACCTTCAACTGTTGAGTTTTTGGTAAACAGTGCAGTCTGTTAACATGGGCAGGCTAGACTGATTCGGCTGGGCTTACTCTTGGTATACAGGTTCTGGCAGGTCCCTTGAGGACTGACTGATCTAGGCTCAATTATCTTTAATATCCTTCACATGTCTGTTAGCTGGCCATATGTTAGCTGGCCATCAGCCTGGCTTTGGGTTGGCTGGACCACATGTCTTTTACGACCTGGCAGACAAATTCTAGCTTCTTCTAATGGTTATTTTCATTCTCCAAAGATGTAATGAAAGCCCATATCAGAGTTTTATACCGTGATGGATCAACTACCTCTTCCCTGTGCCTCCTTCATTTAAACTTTTCTATTCTGATTCCTTCTCATTCTCTTTCCCTTCTTCTGGTTCCTATTATCCTCCAAATAAGATATTAACATATCTTCCTTGCCATCACATGTTCAGAATCTCCTCTGGAGATCTTGTCTATCACTCTCTCTTCTTACCTACTGGACCCACATTTCGGACATTCCCTTCTGCTCAGGGTCTCTTAATTGTACTTTTACAGGCTTGGCTCAATGCCTTTGCTGCTTTCTACCTTTTCTTTTGAAAAGAAACAAAATTTTAAAAGATAGAATATTATCTCTCTCTGTCGTTCTCTTCGTATTAAAATCTATTCCACAATTTTCTAAACCTCCTTGTAAATATGTCCAGATTTCCCCATGACCCTTTGCCCTCAAGTATCAATTTAGTTATTTTTTTTGTACATTTCTGACAGTTTCTATCCATGTGTCCTGAGTAAATTATTTACCCTCTCAGTGGCAAGGTTTTCTCAGATATAAGATAGATATATAATTGTACCTGTTTTGTAAGGATGTTGTGAGGCAAAATGTGTCAATACACAGAAAAGGCTAGAGTTGAACTTGATACATAGAAAATACTTGTTTTATAGGATTGAGAGTATTTTCATATCTCTTTTAAAAATGCCTGAATTATTTATCCATTATTATTGATTAAATTAGTTTTGTGTGGCTGCTTTAAGAAATTAAAAGAAACTTGATAACTCACAATACCAGAATTCAATTCTCTCGCAATTTTGGAAGCCAGAAAATTGAAATCATTTTAACAAGCCTGAAATCAAGTTTTCTGTAAGGCCTTACTGGAGTCTCTCCAGGAGAGAATATTCTGTGTCTCTACCAGCCCGTGGTGGTTGGGAAAATTCTTTGTTTTTAGATTTCATTACTCCAGCTTTCAAGTCCAGCATCTTCAAATTACTCTATGCTCTGCCCTCTCTTGCATTTTGCTTGGTGTGTCTGTCAAATTATCCTGCCTCCCTTTATTGGGATACATGTGATTGCATTTTTCCCTAATATGAAAACCCAAGATAATATCTCCATCTGGAATTAAACAAACTACAGTGTATGTTTCATATGAGTTAGCATGCATGGGTCCCAGGTTTTAAGACCAGGTATTTTCAGGCTGTTATTCAGGTTATAGTATGTTTTTTCAACCCCCATGATACTCATTTAGTCCACATGCAAAATATATTGTCCTCATCCTAACATGCTCAAACATCTAAACAAATTATAGCATCAACTCAATTCCCAAACCTCACCTAAATATCATCTCCTGAACAGTTTCAAGTCACCATCTAAATCGTCTAATTTAGGTATGTATTACATTCTCAGTAGGATCTATTCTGGGGCAATATTTATTTCTCTCTGTGGACCAGTAACTAGAAAAAGGTATGGTGATTCCAAAATACCATGATGGGACAGCTTAAATGTTCAGTCATTCTAATTCTAATAGGGAGAAAATGGAAGGAAGCAGGGAAGCACTGCTCTCAAGCAATTTTGAAATCCTGAAGTTCTGTTAAGTTTCATTGCCTGGGAGTCATCTTTGTGGTCTCTGGATTTTACCTTGGGCCCATGGCTCAGCCCTCTGGACCTCTGGCCTTGGCCTCTGCACCCAGGTCTCTGGACTCTGAACCCACATCTGTGATATCTGTGCCTGCAGATCTGGCCATGGTCTTCATTTGTGGTAGACTGAATTATATAAATACTCTTAATCATTGTCAGGATTCTCATGGGTGTGGACCCAGTGTAGATTGGAACTCTTGAATGTGTTATTTTGGTTAAGGAGTGGCCCACCTGAGTGAAAGGGGGCCTTAATGCAGATTATTGGATTCCATTCTAAGCATGAGAAATTCATTTGTAGATTTACAGGCCACACAGAGAAGTCAGAAGATGGAATTCAACAGAAACCAGAAGAGAAAGAAGAGGACAGTTCTATGAATGCAAGACAGGGATAGTAGGCAAGGAATCTCAGGGATCTCTGTTAGCCAGCAGTGGAATATTATAGAATTTGGGGAGAAAGCAATGCCTTGGTGGATGTCTCAATATTGGACATCTCCTGACCTCAAAACTGTGAGCCCAAAAATTTCCACTGTTCAAGCCATCCCATTCTGTAGCACTTGTGATAGCAGCCTGGCAAAATATGGTATCACACTTTATTTTTCTTCAATGGTTGGTTGTATCTGCATAGGTTTATGAGTATGTAGAATTTTGGAATTCCAATAACCTTCTTTAATTTTGTCCTTTTATTGTCCATTTCAGCTCAGCTGACAGTGTTTTTGATAATATAATATTCTCAAAAACCTTGTGGTTTAGGATGGTACAAACCAATAATGTGGGGAGGGAGTATGGATGAGGAGTATGAAATATCATAAATCCTGAGGACCTAACAGACCTTTCACCTAAATTTGAAAACTTTGGTTACAACTGGATTCTATTAGAGGGACATGGTTCTCTACAAGACAGAATCTACAGTAGGATCCAATAAATGGAAACTTTGGAATATTTCCAATTCTTCACAATACCTTCAAATACATTTCTACATATTTTCTTTAAAAATATGTATAATCTGAAAACAATTTCATACACTGAAGTAACTGTTGACTTAATGTCTGTTCATTCAACAGGAACTTTTAAGTGGCATCTCTGTGCTTGTCTCAGAGTAACTTTGCTACAAAGTGGTATAAAAAGTCAGATTTTGGGATATGTGTGTTCCTGACATAGCTACAAGGAAACTTCTGAGAAGTCTATAAGATAAGACTAGCTTGGTTCAATTCAATCTAAAATTCAATTAAAAAATGGATGAAATCTATGTGGGTAAAGATAAAGTCAGGTTGCATAATGTAACTACAGTGAATTATGCATCGTTCTATTAGATGTTAGAAAAATAAACAAAATATTATTAAAAATTTAATACCTGATATCAAGGGAAATAATACCTCTAAGTCCTCTGGGCATTTCACAAGGTTTTATATCATTAGATAAGGGGTTCATCCACAGATCTTTCCTGGATATTCCCATCTCTGTTCCTGACCTATGCTTTTTGGCTGACATGATCCATGAGGCACACACATAATCTCCTTTACACTTGCAAAAGTGGTCAAGTTGCACATGACCTTATCTTCAGTTCTTTCTTTGTTTAGAGTTAATATCTTAATTTTAGCATCTTTTGCAATCTAGATTGGTGGAGAAACCACCCTAATCATAATTCCTAGTTCTTTTTTGCCTAACAGTTTTTTCTTCAATTTACCTTTCCTGCAGTGCTTTACATACACAGCAAGAACATGGGACAAGACTTGAACACATTGCTTGGAAATCTCCTTGGCTAAGTATACAAGTTTATTGATTTCAAGTTCTGCTTTTCACACAAAAAACTGTCAGACATAATTCAGCAATTTTCCGTCTCTATATACAAGGATTGCCACCTTTCCCATTTAAGGTAACAGTTCCTCATTTCCTTCAGAGCCCTCAACAGAAGCAACTTCAACATCTACATTTCTACCAACATTCTGTTTGAGGTAATCTAGGTTTTTTTTTATCAGATGCCTCAGAATTCTTCCAATCTTTACCCAACATCCATTTCCAAAGTCACCTCCACATAATTTGGTATTTGTTATAGCAGCACCCCACACTTGGTACTCAAGTCAGTCATTATTCCACCAGAGAAATAGAACTTAAGACATATATTAAGAGAGTTATTGAAAGGGATTGATATTTGATTGTTGTGGCTGATTGATTCACCCTTCAAGTCTTCTAATTTCTGTCTTCCTTTTAAAATTGCCACCTTATTTTCTATTTGTGTTCAAATATCCATCTTATAAGAATATATGTGATGATATTTGGGGTCCAGGTTTATGATCTAGGTAATAGGCCCATCAAAAGATCCTAACTTAATCACATATGCAAATATTTTACATATGAGGTAACAAAAACAGGTGTTTCAGGATTCAGATCTGATTGTTTTATAGGGTCTCCTTCCGATGATCACTACAAACACACAAAAATATTTCTTCAGACCTGATGAGTTGTCTAGCTATGAAACCAATTCTTGTGTGAGGGTTTATTTTAAGAGTATGGGACATGACAAATTTTACTATGTTTAGCTATTGAAAGTTCATTTATGTACTGCTATAAATTATGAGCTTTCTTTTAGCTAAATTAAGGGTTCTTAAGAAATAATTTTGCTCATTTTGATTCTATCCTTCCCTGTATAGAAAATTGAAATAATATCTTCTATGGCTTGTTTCATTAATAGTAGAATAATTTTACAGAGAGACAAATGTTACCAGTTTTCTATAAGTAACTTAACCTTTAAGTAGAAAATCAGTTAATTCCTATAATGATTTATTTATTTTCTTCATGTAATTCATTATATTCCAGAGAGGATTTGGAAATTCATTCTGGTGGTAATGAAATATCTGATATTATAGCAAATATTTTTGTAAATTCAGTTAACACCCTCAATACTAAAGACAACTAATTTATTTTTGTGATTGTTTTAAAATAAATTTGGGTAACACACAATTGTCAATTGTGGTAAAATATTTTTACCAACAAATTATGAAACTTAGAGTGTGGCAAGTATAAATTGATGACAGTTCACAAATGTTTATAATCATCTAAATTTCTGTGACATTTTCTTAAAAGAGAAACTGCAAAGGCAAAAATTTACTCTTATATCTTACCTAGTTATTTATGTATCACCCAAAACATATGTTGCAATCCTAACTAAGCTTCAGTATCTCAGAATGTGCACATATTTGGAACTGGGTCCATTTTAGATTGGGTTAAATAAAGGTGAAGTCACCTTGGAGGAGATGGGATCCCATTCCAATACACTCCTGCTCCTTATAAGTAGGAGAAAATTTTACAGCCACAGCCATAGGGAAGAAGGCAAAGTGAACATGGAGAAGGAGATTGTTGTTAATCTGACACCAGCAGAACTAGGAGACAGTCACGGAATAGATTCTTTCTAGAGAATGCAGATGGTGCATAACCCTGCCAATGCCCTGATTTATAATTCCAACCTTCAAAACTGTGAGGCAATAAAATTCTTTTGTTTTTCAGCCACCCAGGTGAATGGTGTCCCTACACACTCACTTGTATATTTGTACACAGACAAACACACAAGCACTGTCACATGCACACACAATATAACTGAATAAGCAAATTTTATGTATGTAGATGTCAAACAAAAATGAAATAATTCAGTACACACCTATTCTATTCCCTGCCTATTATGTGCTGGTTTTCATAAAATTTTGAGCCTTTGAAGAAGTATGTAATTCAAACTAAGTGGTAATGAGCATTGATAAAGAACTTTGTGGAAGAAAGTTCTCTAAGTTTTGTGCAAATATTTTTCAAAATCAGGGGAAATCTTTAATCTAGTTATTCAATGCTGTGCCAAAAATGTCAACTTTTCATTTTTTAGTGAATTGCAAATAGGAAAAAAAAGTTTGTGAAGTTTGAAACCAAGGCAGGAATTGACATACTTAAAATTGAGAGCTCCAACCATATTTTAATTTTGAAATTCCAGTACAGAATCCTGAAATCTTTGGGCTGACAATTAAATCAGGTGTTCCTTCAATTTTGTTGAATGACAACAGTTTGTTAACCATTGGATTTGTATGTGGGATTGTTTCCCATTTTCTTTTCTTTTTTTTTTTTTTATAGTTAATGCAAACTTTATTTACAAAAGACTCTTAAATTAGTTGTATCATGCCATGCATTCATACAGAATACAGTGACCATTCAGGGCTACAGGAAGAAGAGCTCACAAACTCAAAGGAAAACTATTAAAGAGTTTCTAATAGTTAAAAGCTAGGAAAAATTAGGACTTTACAAATGAGTAATTAAAAATAAAACAAAAAGTAAAAGGATATGGAAACTAGTCTGAGCTGAGAGGAGAGCAGCTGTTTACAAGTCTGTACACTAAACTAATACACAGACAGTCTTCTAGAGAGGCAGGATGCTGATGGAGAGAGCAGAGTATGTATTTTCTAGAATCAAATCATACACTTTCTCAATGTTGATCCTGGTGTGAGATATAAAAGTTTCTTTGTTTGATACTGTAGGAAATGCCCATGTTAAGATGAGTGGTAGCTTTTTCTTTAAAAATTTCAAGAAGAGTGATTCCGAACTTAGCAGAATAACTTTATTGTTCTTATGTAGTTAAGTTTTTGTAAGGAGTTTTAGCAGAAAACAAAGGTCTGGAAATTAATTCCCTTTAAGCCTTTTATGCACAGGATTATCTCAGAGACCCGTTATATATACCAGTTATCCAAACGCCCTAGTTTGAAGAGGGCTGCTGTAAATGAGAAGCATTTGGAATGAGCAAAGAAGCATGATCCCATCCAATGTTCAATTAGCTTTACAAATATATCTATATGTGTGTTTTTAAAGTAAAATTAATTTTTGTATTATTTTTGATTTACACAAATCTGCAGAGGTAAGACAGATTTTCCATTTGCCCTATTCCAGTCTCCCCAAATATTAACGTTTCATGGAACGATGGTGCATTTATACATCTAAAATAATAGACAGAACAACTAGACTGAGGATACAAAAGAAAGCAGAGTACTTGAACAATATGATTACAAAGTAGACCTAACAGACATATAATGAAAATTGCACCAGAAATCAGCAGTATATACATTCTTCTAAAGTGTTCATGAATCTTTTTCCAGGAGACACCACATGTGGAATAAAAAAAAAAGGTCTTAATAAATTTTAAAAGATCGAATATACAAACCACTCTCATGCACCCAAAATGGAATGAAGCTGGAAATTCATAATAGGCAGAGAATGGGAATATTTGCAAACATATAGACATCAAACAATACATTTTAAAACAATCAGTTGGTCAAAGAAGAAATTTCAAGAGGAATTAGTAAATGTCTAGAGATAAATGAAAATGGAAACATAGCTTATGAACACTTAGAGGATATAGTGAAGGAAGTACCGAGATTAAATTTATAGCCCTAAATAAAATATATTAAAAAGTACAAAAGAGCTAAAATCAAATACCTAATTGAATTCCAGGAGGAATGAGTAAAAGAACACCATCTCAATCCCAAACAAGCAGAAAGAAAGAAATAGCAAAGATTAGAGCAGAAATAAATGAAGTTGACAATTTAAAAAAATGTATAGAGAAAATCAACAAAACCAAAACATGGTTCACTAAGAAAATCCATAAAATTGACACACATTTAGTGAGACTAACAAAGAGAAAAGGGAGAAGATTCAAATAAAAATCAGGAATAAAGTGAGGGACATTATGACTGACAGCAAATAAATAAAATGGGTCATAACAGGATATTATGAAAAACTTTTCCCAATCAATTAGACAACCCACACGAAAAGGACAAATTTTGAAAAACAGAAACAACTGCATTGACTCTACAAGGAGTCAACAAACCAATCACAATAAAGAAATGGAATTAGTCAAGAAAAATTTCCCAGCAAAAAAAGGTCAGGACCAATGGCTTTACTGGTAAATTCTAACAAACATTTCAAGAAGTATCAAGACCAATTCTTTTTAAACCCTTCCATAATATTGAAGAGGAGGCAACATTATCCACCTCATTTTATGAAGCAAACATTGCCTTAATACTAAAACCAGATGAAGATATTACGAAAAAAGAAAATTACAGATAACTCTAATGAACATAGATGCGAAATTCTCAACAAAATACTTGCAAATTGAATCCAAAACATATTAAAACTATTACACACCATGAGCAAGGGGGTTTTATTACTGGTGTGCAAGAGTGTTTCAGCAGAAGAAAACCAATTAACATAATTCACCACACTAACAAATCAAAGGGGAAAACCTTCATGGTCATCTCCAGAGATGGAGAAAAGGCATATGACAAAACCCAGTATCCTTTCTAGATAAACGTACTTTGAAAAATAGTAATAGAAGGAAAGTTCCTCAACACGATAACGGGCATGTACAAAAAACCCACAGCCAACAGCACTCTCAATGAGGAAAGTTTGAAAGCATTCCCTCTAAGATTGCGTACAGGACAAGGATGCCCACTGTCACCACTTTTATTCAACATTGTACTAGAAGTTCTAGCTGAATCATTTGCAGAAGAAAAACAAATAAAAGGCACCCAAATTGTAACTGCAGAAGTAACACTCTCATTGTTTGTATATTACATAATCACATATTTAGAAAATTCTGAAATAACTATGACAATGTTACTAGACCTAATAAACGAGTTCACGAGTTCAGCAAAGTGGCATGATACAAGTTTAATAAGCAAATTCAGCAGTATTTTTTTTTTTTTTATTTAAAAGCTATTCTTTATTGCACATTTACAATATATTTGACAACTCCTAGTAAAACAAATCACCATAATTACATTTTGGAACTGCAGTGCTCTTTCAAACTACAAGAAGTCAGTCAGTAAATTATTTATTTCTTCAAGTGATTAATCTTAAAATTTTGAAAAGGATAATATATCTCCCTAAATTGTCCTTTGGTGAGGGTTAGTTAGTTGTTGTTGTTGTTGTTGTTTTTCCTTTTGTATTTACTTCTGTTGTTTGTGAAAAAAATGTTTACTAAAGCTATGTAAAGGTCTGTACAAGAAGGAAAGTCAGCTTTCTTGTTGATAGAAGGGAACATAATTAGAGATAATTGTAAACCAAACCCAAAATATACCCTGCTACATTAGTTCCCAGAGAATATAGTTTACCTTTAATGCCTATAACTTGCCTGAGAATAAGTAATGATTGACTAAATATTTTATTAATAAAGATAGTATCTATCAAGATTATCACATCATTTGTTATTTTTCCTACTTTTAAATAAAGGGAAACATCTCAGTTTTTACAATAAATTTAAGTATAAAAATGACATTGTAAAATTGGGAACCAAAATCCTAAACCAAGAACTGTGAAACTAATAGTACACTGCTGCTAAATAATGGATAGATTAATTCTTGAATAGGGTTTAGTTTGCTACATGGAAAACATCAATATATAAATCCATTATTTTCAGGCTTTCTACAAACACCAAAATTTTTATAATGCAATATTATAAAACTTCAAAGCACATTTTAAAATATGTTTAACTATCTGTTATTTGCATCATGTAGGTTTTATGATTATTCAACTGTTATATGGTATGAAAATTCATAAAATGGAAGGAAAAAATAGCAAAGAAAGGAGAAAATAATGAATCCAATGACCCAGTTCAATGAATAAATATAGATGATCACCATATCCATGTCAAACAACAATCCACAGTTATCATGCTCAAAGTGGAGACAAATCATCCTATATGTGCAAACTGCCTTCTTGTAACTTGAACTGCACATATGTGGAGACCTCCAAAAAATTGGAATGCTTTTCTCCAGCTTAGTAGGGGCTATTTTTTCAGAGTCCAATTTCTGAAAGCTTTGTTTATATTTTCAAATATTCTTTAGTAAAGAATATTTTTTGTAGCATTGCTCAGTTCTGTCTGGAAAAAAACTCTAGAAATAATTGTCCATCTCAGTGAGCAGGGAGTGTTTGCAGGATTGTCTTTGGCCAGCATCCATAAGCAGGGTTTACAGAAGATGTGGTGGCAAGAGCAACACATGCAAGGTTGAAATAAACATCCAGACACACTGCACAGATGTAGCTTTCCTTTTCTTCTTTATCTTCATTATCATCATCTTTATTCATCTCATTATTCAAAGCCTGCCTCTGTAGCCATCTTTCATGCCTTAGGTGTTTCATTCTCAGATTCTTCAACTTGCTCCTTTCTCTCTTACTGAGTCTCTGGTTAATGGCACCCAGTGAAAAACTGGCTGGGTGCAGGAAGTCTAGGGAGATTAAGTGCTCTTCCTGGCCTGATGCCTCCAGCATGTTCCCACCAGTGTTGGGTGGTCCCTCAGGAGAGTCAGGTTTCTAGAACTAACATGGCCAGAGTATAGTGCAGAGGCTTCTAAATCACACAGAAATTCTCCTCCTCTTTATGTCTGGGTCTTACCGGGAGCCACTGAAAATTTTTGCAGCACCATATTAGGATCAACACTGAATTGATTCTGAAAGGAACAGCTATTTTTACTAGACTCTAAAGAAAAGCCAGAAAGATTTATAGGCTGTGTTTCATTTACCTAGGACAGGCAATAGTCTTACTATGTATTTCATAGAAATGGGTTAATAAAGCCAATTTCTCAGTGATGTTTTGATCCAAATTATGTGATTTTCTGTGAGAAATGTTTACAATGCATCTGCAGGCAAAAGCTGAGGAACAAAAAGCTGGTATTTGGGATTTGATGCTTTGAAGACTAGATTTTCATTCTTCAACTCTAAATAAGTTGCTTTTACCTCCAGGCAGAGTGCTTCTGTTAAACTTCCAGGGCCATCATTATTTTGGGTTATGTTTAAAAGCTTGTAATTTCAATTTTGGAAGCACCACCTGTCAGCAGAGTTTGCCTGTCACAATCTGACTGAACTCAAGGATGTAACAAGTATTTCAGTGATGCTCTCATTAGTCTGCCTGCCTGTTTTAACTGATAAGCAGTCCAGCTCTTGGAGAAATGCACAGCTTTAGGCTGGCCACAGGAACATTTTTTGGAGTACTGATAAATTTAAAGCCCCCTAAATGGGTCCCACAAAAAGGGCAATTCAGTTTTCCAATGGTCTACTGAGTGTTTTTTGTCTGACAGTTTGTCCATTCTGAAAAGACTTCTATATTCATGTGACACACATAAAAAATATTTTGAGCATCTGCTGGATCATGACTATCCTTAATCACTTGATTCCCATGGAATTTCATGAAACAAACAAAACTTGCTATTTACATTCTCTACATTTTCAACAATGAAGAATAGTTATTTCTTCTTGTCTGTAATTATTCTTGTCAATTCTTCAGTTCTTTTCATCTCTATTTTTCTCTATCTTCCCTGGGTTTGCTGAGCTAGTAGGTATAATGCAATGCATA
>JAKSZT010039089.1:13080-49272 GCA_026826555.1 Tolypeutes matacus | reverse complement strand
GCCAAAGGTTGCCTCCTTCCCACATGGGAGGTTCTGGGTTCAGTTCCCAGGGCCTCAAAAAAAAAGAAGATGAGCACACAAGTAATGGACAGAGTGAGCAGACAGAGAGCACAAAAAAAGTGGCAGGAGTGGAGAGAAGTAAATAAAATAAATCTTTAGTAAATAAAACGAGAACACAATCATTCAAATTACTGGCAATAGTTGTTAATATGTGCAATTCAAAGTGGACATTTTTATCTATTTTATTCTGTATTTTTAAGAAGCTTTAGATTACATAAATGTTATATAGACAATATAGGGGATTCTTATATACCCTATCCCCTTCCCCTCCCATTCTTTCCCCCATTAACATCTTTCATTAGTGTGGTGCATTTGTTACAGTTGATGAACACATATTGAAACATTGCTACTTACCATGGTCTATCTTTACATTATGGTTTACACTTTGCACTGGACAATTTTATAGGTTTTGACAAAATGTATAATGACCTGTATCCATTATTGCAATATCATGCAGAACAATTCCAATGTCACAAAAATGCCCCATATTACATACAACTAATCTTCCCTCTCCCTCTCTTCAGAACCTCTGGTGACCACTGTCTTTATATAAATGTTATAAGTTCTTCCATAACTAGAATAATAATAAGTCTGCTTTGGTCCATAGTTGCATTTCCCCCCTTATATGTGTTCATTCCTCAGTCTTGAGGATTTGGCTTGGTGATGCCCACTCTGTTTCTGATTGAGAGGGGGCTTAGATCCTATGGGGCAGATGGATGGAATGTTTTGTCTACAGTTGTAGATATTCTGTTTTCTGAGATGGGTGATTTCCATCATCATCCTTTTGTTAGTTGTCCTGGGTCAATCCAATGTTGACCCAGGAGAGTGGATGTTGGCTGCAACTCTGCTAAGATTCAGGGCTCAACCAGATGACAAAGCCACTGCCTGAGGCTAGATTTAAGTCTCTGTAACATGTATTTAAATGGGTATAGTGCTAATTATAGGTTCAAATAAAAGGGGCAGAAGAACCATCTGTTCTTGAAACCGTTACTTCAACTGTTACTGTAAACTTTAAAGTATTAATGGACTTTATAACTTATTTATTAAATGTCATTAATTTTGCTGGTATCAACTTTAATTGAAATCCATAGGAAACTACCCAAAAGGTGGGGTGCTTACTTAGGAGATAGTTCAGGTGTATGGGGAGTTTTCTTTTTAATTTTAACTAAAGAAAAGAGTCAGATATAACCATCTCTGAACCAGCAGCAGAAGAGAAGTGTCTTATCCTCAAAGAGATGGTGACGGTGGTCCTGGTAAATGTGGGTGTGTCTGTGTAGGTGTAGGGCAAGACAATCACGTAAGTTGACAAACATGCACTGGGGGTTGACCTCTAAGAAACCCCCTGCAATACCAGAAGCTGAGCAGCGGGAAGAGACCCTGTGTTCAGCACTAATCACATTCATCTTGATTACAATCTCCAAACTTTTGTATGTGCAAGAAGGTGGCTAAACTTCTCTCCCCAAGCATTATTCATGTTTCTCAGTGCCCAAAGGTGCTTCATTATTAACCACAATGTGAGACAGAAAAGTATTAAGGAGAGAGGAGTTGGATTTGGGGCATGGAGCCCTCACCCTTGTCCAACACTCTTCAGGATATTCTGGAGGGTTTTGTGTTTCTTTCAAGTTCTGCCTGCAACTTATGAGAGAGTTGGACCATGGCACTTCCTTTATTACAACCTAAATATACTTATATATTAACTCAAGGACTGGGTCCATTTGAAGGGGAGTTCTATTTAAAAAGGATTGAGGAAAGAGAGACTACCCAGAAAATAACAAAAACAATGGAAAACATATTATAAGAAATGGATCAGGGATGATTTCATTGTATTCCACATGCAAATATTATTGTTAAGTGGATATTGGATCCATGGTTTTCTTTGCCATCTGGTTCCTAGAAGAGATAACCTTAAGCCTGTGCACATGGTCACCTCCACTGAAAAATTAGAGTTTTGGATTTAGACTTGAGAGTGCACTCCTCAATTTTAAGAAGTATTTTTTTTTGCCTATTTCTGAGATCTGTAGCAGCAGAATAATCTTTCCAAGTATCCTCTCTTCACTTCCTCCTCAATGTTATGCCATTTCTTCATTTCTTCATTTCTTCATCAATCTTATAACTAATTATTTCATTAGGGAAAGAGCTTCTGAGTGTCTAGTCAAAGTAATATATTCTGGAGGTTACTCTAGAAAAATTTAAAAGCTACGACTGGGGCTTCCCAAGTGTGGTCACAATCTCCTGGAAACTTGCTAGAAATGGAATTTCTTGTATCTCACCTCAGACATACCAAATTTGAGATGCTGGGGGTGAGATCGAGCAATTTATGTTTTAACAAACCTTCCTGGTGATTCTCATGAACACATGTGAGAACCTCTGATGTACAGATGGAATACATTTTCTTCCCAGGCTTTTTATGTGAATAAAAAGTGGCCTATGCAGGGGTGGAAAGAACTCACTATGTGACTATCTTTACATACAAACTACAGTACATATTTAGTCATTTTGACCACCATAAAATGGGAGCTTATTGAAATGGGAATTCCAGACAGTACAGCCTTATCTTTTATGTGCTTTGGTAGGAGCCAGGAATTAACCTTAAATATCAAACTGAACATTCCTCCTAAACTTCACCAGTCATGGATATTGCTATTTCTACTTTCAAGCAGACTTTTCTTTCTGGTTGTAAGTTCAGAGGAAATACAACTCTCAGTTTTCCACTGACATATTTTTTTTCCTAGAAACTTTAATTGGCTTATTTATTGTCCTTGGTTTTTTTATTCATTTAAAAAAATTATTGAAGTATAACACTCATGCATAAATATACATAAACCATAAACATGTAATAAAAATTGTGAACTTATGAAACAAACAGGCATAACATCATACAGGGCTGTCATACCTCACCCTACTACCAATAACTTACATTGCTATAAAACATTTTTAACAAATAATGGAAGAGCATCTTGAAAATATTACTATTAAACAAACTATCTTACATTTGGTGACTGTTTCACCCAACCCACCCTAATCTTATTTTTATTATTTTTATAGCATTCATACATGAACATACATATACAGTAAGTGTGTAGTAAAACTTGGAATTTAGAAATCAAACATGCATAATATCATAGAGGGGTACCATATATCACCCCATCACCAACACCTTGCATTGTTGTGAGACATTTTGATACAAATTATGAAAGAATATCATCAAGATATTACTAATTATAGTCCATATCTTACATTTGGTATATTTTCCCCCAACCCACCCTATTTTTATTGCAGAAATTGTGAGCTTACAAAACAATCATGCTCATGTGCAGAATTCCAAAACAACCGGCATATATTTTTCAAGATGTAATAAGAGTGAAAAAAAATATGAATGAAGCTATGAGGAAGTTAAGATGTCACAAAAAGAGAGTGTGGTGAGGACAGGGGATGGAAAGTCTGGTCCACTCTTTCTGCACAAGATTATTGGGATCAACAGGTTGAATATGTAGGTGCCAGGCAGTCATTTCCTTCTCCCTATCTGACTGCCTCTTTGAGTCATGTCCATCTATCAACAACATAGATTTCTCCAAACTTCGTTCCTGTAGAAAGTCTCAATTTTCACTGTAACATGGATAATTTTCTGCCTTTAGTGTAAGTGATTATATTGCTTTTCATCTCATTGGGAGATTTATGATTTGGTTGTTTAATTGACAATTAGATAAGTGTGTATGGGACACAGAACAGGTAATTTAGGATGTGTACAAGGTGATCTTATGAAGGATGAAGCAATTTAATTCTAGAAACTTAGAGAAGGGATAAATACAGAATGAGAGTTAAAAGAGAAAAGGTTGTAGAAAGAATTGTGCTATGATTTCCTATATCTATGTCTAATTAAGACTTCCAATTTTGGTAGCTGTCTCTTGTCAGGCAAAGAGAATGGGAAATGGATGAATTGGAATATTCTATTAAATTTAGTATGAGGTAGAATTCTCATCCAACACAGACAGAGCACAATGGTCAAATGATTTTTTTTTTTTCTTTTTTTCTCAGGTCACCCAGAAGGTGATGGGAAAAAACAATTCTATATCTGGAGGAAGCTTCATTTTGGTAGGCTTCTCAGAGCAACCATGGCTAGAGAGTATTTAATTTGTATTCATCCTAATGTTCTATCTTCTGACAATCATGGGTAATAGGACCATTATCCTGGTCTCCCACCTGGACCCCCATCTCCACACACCCATGTATTTCTTCCTCACTCATCTCTTTTCTCTTGACTTCATTCATAGGACCTGCATTAGTCCTCAGATGTTGGCCAATCTCAGGGAGGCAGACAAATCAATAAGTTTTGTTGGATATGTGGTCCAGCTTCTCATCACCCTGTTTCTGGGGGGCACTGAGTGTGTCCTTCTGGCCATGATGGAATATGATTGCTATGCTGTTATCTGCCAGCCCTTACATTATTTCACCCTCATGCCACCACAGCTGTGCTGTACACTGGCTACTGTATCTTGGTTAATTGGTCTCAGCAACTCATTGGTCTACACACCTATCACAATGACCCTTCCCCAATGTGGCCACAACTGGATAAAAGGTTTCTATTGTGAGATACAGCCAATGATGCAACTGACCTGTGGTGACACCACAAATTACAAGAAGGAGATTATGATGCTAAGTAGCATCTTCCTTGTCTTTTCTCTCTCACTGCTCTTGGTCTCTTATGGGCATATTGTCCATAGTGTGATGAGGATAAATACACCTGGGGGGAGACAGAAGGCCTTTGGGACCTGTGGCTCCCATTTCATGGTGGTGTCCATTTTCTACAGTACTATCATCAATGTGTACATGACTCCCAAGCCAAAGGTCTCTCATGATATGACCAAGTTTGTGGCATTGCTATATAATCTGTAATATACATGGCCTTAAACTTTCCCTTTCAAACAATTACATACCCTATAATAGCTCTGCTAGTTGCAAACACCATGATATGCTTTCACTATTTCTATTCATTTGCAAAGATTTACAAACAAACTTTTTACCAATTCTGCAAGATTAATCCTCAGCTTTCCATTCTCTACCCTTGTATTTTCTGGTAACCTATATTCTAATTATTAGTTCCATGAGTTTACACAATATATTCAGCTCATAAAAGTGCAATCATAGAGCATTTGCCCTTTTGTGTCTGGTTTGTTTCACTTAACATAATGTCCTCCAGGCTCATCCATTTTATCCTATGTTTCACACCTTCATTTTTTCTTACCCCTGCAAAATATTCCATCATTTATAAACCACAGTTTATCCATTCCTCAGGTGATAGACACCTGAATTGTTTCCAACTTTTGGCCTTTGTGAATAATGCTGTTATGAACATCAGTGTGAAGATACCTGTTCATGTCTCTGCTCCAGTTCTTCTGGGTATATACCTAGAAATTTTATTGCCTGGTCACCTGGCAAGTCTATATTCAACCTCCTTAGGAACTGCCAAGTAGACCTCCACAGCAACTGTACCATTCTACATTCTCACCAGCAGTGAATAAGCGTTCCTATCCCTCCACATACTCTCCAACATTTACAGTTTTCTAGTTTTTTAATAACGGCCAGTTTAATAGATGTGGAATGATATCTTACTGTAGTTTTGATTTGCATTTCCCTAATCACTAGTGAGATTAAACCGTTTTCCAGGTGCTATTTTGCCATTTGTATTTCTTCTTTGGACAACTGTTTTTTCAGGTACTTTTCCCATTATTAATAGGGTAGTTTGTCTTTTTATTGTTGAGTTGTATGATATCTTTATATAGTATGGATATTAAACCCTCATCAGATATGTGATTAACAAACATTTTCCCCTGTTGAATCAGCTTTTTGATTTTTCACAATTTTGACACAGTCCTTTGCAGTGCAAAAGTGTTTAATTTTGAGGAGGTCCCATTTTCTATTATTTCCTTTGTTGCTTGTGCTTTGGGTGTAAGGTTTAAGGAACTACAGCCTACCACAAGATCTTGAAGATGCTTTCCTACATTTTCTTTTAAGAGTTTTATGGTTGTTGCTTTTATATTTAGGTCCTTGATCTATTTTGTGTTAAATTTTTTGTAAGAGGTAATATGAGTGTCATCTTTTTTTCTTTTGCATATGGATATCCTTGAGTGTTTGGAGCTAATAAATACAAATAAACCCACTCAAAAAGTACCTTTCACAGTCTTTTCTTTACAAGTTGGCTCTTCATTGGCCAGAGCTTTCCTTCAGAGTTAAGCCCACCTATCATGAAGATCAGCCCAAGGCAAAAGTGGAGTGCCAGGTCTTCTCTGTCTTTTCTGAGACTGTGTCTTGTCCTGGTCTTATCTCATCCATGGCTTTTAGATTTCCCTCTTATACAGGAATCAGAATGCTCCTTACACTCCTATTTAAATACACTTTCTTCCCCTCTTGGAATGGCTTAAAACTGGTAATCCTTTGCCAGTTACTTGGACTTGTTTCTCACACTGCTTAAGCCATATTCAAGTTGTTTTTACCTTCAAGGCCTGCAATGGGAGCATGAGATTGAGATGGGTTTCCTGGTTTAGACTTTCTTGTAAATACAGGATAGACTGGCACTGACATGCAGGCCCCCCAGCATGTGCATAGTCAGGGACCACAATGGGAGCACAGGCTGACTCCACATCATGCTGGGGAGAGTGTAAGGGATGGGCTTCCAAGGGTGCCAAGAGCTTCTCCTACTGATTTTATAGCTGTGTGTCCTTGATTCAGCACTTGCCCAGTTACTGACATCTTTTATCTGTTTTCTGGAGTTTTGAAGAAGATGGCTCTGCTATTTTTGTCATTGTTCAAAGATTCTGAAGGTAAATGGCACCTTGAAGCATCTGATCCAAGAATTTATCTTTTGAGGCATACAAAATATAAAACATATAAGCATATCCATCACAATCTACAGCTAGAAATCAAAGACAATATTCATATTATTAATAAGACAAACTATGCTTTTATTGTTAATATCATGAGTATATTCTCCTATGCTAAAGGATGTGATCCAGAGTCAGAGACAAAATGGGGATGGTTTTTAGTACTTCTGTTCTCTCTGAGCACTCTCAACCTGAGATTCAAAGGGCAAAATGTCTACAATTCATGACACAATTCAGTGCTTTTTTCTCCCCAAGAGGAGAGAAAGGTAAAAAGGAACACAGTATTCTTAGACAGCAAGATTCAGATATGTTTGGATTGGAAGAAATATTCAGTATTTTGTAGGATAATGTTGTTCTTGAGCAGAAGTGAATGTAAAAGTTGTAACACACATTAGCTATCAGGAAGTGTATTCCTCTATTTTATAAAATATCTAATATATACCTATAAAATTTCTAGAGTTAGCAATTAACATCATCATTGTCAACTTGTATTTATTTTTTTCTTTTCTGTCCATTTTAGGAATGTGGATGAAAGCACCATCCATGTATGAACTAGGAAATGTGGCTGATTATTTAAGGTTAAAATAGAAGAAGAAGTGGGCATTCCTTCACATAAAGTAATCAGATTATCATCAAGGAAGTTTTATTCTCTTTGATTGTAAACTCTGTGCTGGTGAAATTAGTCTATGATATATGATTCTTTTTTATTTTTGAGATACCAAGGGCTGGGGATTGAACCTGGGACCTCATATGTGGGAAACTGGTGCTAAACAACTGAGCCACATCAGCTTCCCTGAATTGGTTTTCTCATTTGTTTTGTTTATTGCTTGTTTTTGTTTTTTCAGGAGGCACCAGGAACCAAACCTGGAACCTCCCATGTGGGAGGCGGGAGCTCAACTACTTGAACCACAACTGCTCCCTATGACATTTGATTTTAAGAGATTATATTTTCATTGCAAAGCTAAAATTAAACTACTTTGAAGCTATTATAAATTCAGGTACAAACAAAAGCATATTATGATACTAGCTCTGACATTGAGAAATTAATATATTGACATAATATATTATGGATAATAAATTGTTTTTGTGTAGGTACATTGAGCTAAATCCTTCATGCAACTGACCAATAATAATCAACATCTCTAAGTGACAATGTTTTTTTTTTTTTTTTTTTTTTTTTGGTTAATTGATTGTTAAAGTAAAATCATGTAGATCAGCTTGTGACTAAAATTGTTTCTTAACTTTTTCTAAAGAAACTTTGGGATCTGAAATAGTATAATAAAATTAGAGTGAATTTGTTTATAAATGTAAAAAAACAATTACAACAGGGACTTCTTGTTAAATTTACAGTTAATCTCCCACTTATGTCTCATGTTAAAAAATAAGCCAAATAGGTTTTGGCTGTGAAAGTATGGAAATACAACTAAAAATTTAATTCTCCAGAGTTCTGAAGTAGCATTAGTCAGAAAATTAATATTAATTAAAGTATTAAAAGCATTAAAATATTAATAAAAATGATAATAAAAATCACTTTTAGATGTCTGAACAAGATAAATATCAGTAATTCCTGAGGTGCCTAAATAAATATTTGGCCTCTTTGGAAAGTTCATGTGACTATCAATTCAGGGCATTATGGCATTTTGCTCAGTTTTCTTCCCAGTTCCTCTAAGTTTTGTCAAAGTGCTTGGGCTATAAATAGCAGATATGCCATTTCTTCAACTGCAACAAATGCACACCTTCATGGTAAGAAGATAATAAGGGGTTCAAGTGTTTATTAATTAATGTAGTATAAATTTTCTGAATTCTTTGAACAGTGAACAGAACACAAGCTTTGGATGAAGTAAATTTTCTAAACTAAAATTTCCTTCCCTATTTTGGATTGTTTACATTACCCTGAGAAAGTTCCTCACCCTCTGTAACTCCAAGTTTTCTCATCTTGAATAAAAAGAATATTCACAATCTAGATAACCAAGACAGTGGGAGAAAAATTGGAGGTCCTCACCAAGTGAGAAATTGTGTCTTTATCCTGAGGTCATCAGCTTGTTTTCTGACATTTAAAAAATTTTTAAGAGTGCTTTAGTCTCTTAGCTGCTAAAACAAATAACATGCAGTGGGTTGAATTAACAAAAGGAATTCATTGTTCCTGGTTTCAGAGGCTAGAAGGCTTGCTTCCTCCCAGGGTTGGTACTCTTTGGGGTTCCTTGGCTTTTCTGTCACATGCTAATGCATGTGGTTGTGTCTTCTCCTTTCTCCTCCAGGTTCCTTTGACTTCTAGCTTCTGGCTGCTCCTTGTGACTTCTGTCTCTGTCTAATTTCCTTTGCTTGAAAGGACTTTGGCCATATTTGATTAAGGCCAACCCACATTCAGTTTGGGCACACCATAGCATCTTTGAAGGTCTTATTCACAGGACCAGGTATTGGGACTTGAATTTGCATTTTGTGGGGGACCTGAGTCAATTATCTTAACATTTAAGTACTCAGTATATAATCTATTGTTCTAATGTTTTTGGTACCCAGAAAAATCTATTTGTAGAAATACAGGGACTTAAATAAAAAAGGAGAGAAGCTAAAAGAGTAAGAGTTAGAGGATGCAGGAACTAAAAATATAGTATAGAAAAGAGGAGACAGAGAAGAAAATATCTTGCCTCCAACATTTAATAATTTTATATGACATTTTGAGAAAAGTTAGTACACAGGAAGGTCAATGCATTTTACTCATTCATCTAAATACACAGCAAAGTTTAGTTATTTATCAGATAAATTGGAAATAGATGAATTGGGGGAGTCATTGGGGATGTTTATTGAAGGATGATTTCTCTTCTAGGCTTTTTACAGAAGCCTCTACTTTAATCTACATACAAACTCCATGAAGTGGATATAATTGTCTCTATTTTACAAGCAATAAAACTTAAGATGAGAGAAGTTGGGTTTCTTGGCAAGGGTCATACAGCTCGTAAGGGGTTAAGCAGAAGTAGAACTCCAGTCTCGATGGCAGATATCAGAAGAAAGTTTTTTCTATTACATCACATTAGGGACTGCTTTCTTCAAGGAAAAGCCAGGCTTCACCTTCCACCTTAGCATGGAAATCACTTCATCTAAATATCCACGTTCATCACTTTAAAATTTTGCCTTCCATCAGAGATCAGAACACAATTTTGCAAAGTTCTATGGCCCTTTTAAGCAAAGATCTCCTTTCCTCCAGTTTCCAATATAAGGATTCACCAGAAACACTTTTAATAAAAATTATTTATTTAGTTAGTTACTTTTATCCATTTTAACCCCCCTCCCCATTTGCCATTTTGTGTCCATTCACTGGGCAATTCCTGTGTCTGTTTCCTGCCTTCTTTTCTCATCCTTCTCATCTTGTCTTCACCAGAATTTGATCCTGGGGACCCCCAATGTGGGAGAGAGGCATTCTGCCACCTGCGCTAACTCAGTTCCTGGTTTTTCAGTGCATCTCATCTTGGCTTTCCCCTGTATCTCTCTCCTGTTACATCATCATCTTGCTGCATGACTCAGTGGGGCCTGGCATGCCTATGCATGGGGCCTTGGGGCATGTGTGCCTTCTATTTATTTTATTTTATTTTACTGGGAGGTCCCAAGGATCAAACCCAGGTCCCTCCATATGGCAGATGGATGCCCAACCATTTGAGCCACATCCACCCCCCCAGAAACACTTTAATTCCATATTTCTACCAACAGTCCCCTCAATGCAATCTAGGCTTTTCCTATCAACCACTTTACAATTCTTCCAGCCTCTACCCATTACCAAATTCCAAAGTCATCTTCACATTTTTATATATTTGTAATAGCAGCACCCTACTTTCTAGTACCATATAGTGTCTTAGTTTCCCGCTGCTATAAACAAATATACAATGGGTTGGTTTAGACTATGGGAATTTATTGATTTAAAGATAGGGGAAGTCCCAAATTGAGGCATCAGCAAAGTGATGATTTATCCCCAAAAACTGTGCTGTTCTGGGGCTGGATGCTAGAGATACCTGAGCCCTTAGCTTTTTTGCCACTTGTCAATGCATATGGAAATGTCTTCTCCTTTCTCTTCTGGGTTCTATGACTTTCTCATCACAAATAATTCTCCCAGTAATAGTATTTAGACCAACTCTATTCAATTGGGACACACTCCACCAAATATAGCATCTTCAAAATATCTTAAATGGATTCATACCCAAGAAATAAATTAATATTAAGAAAATGTTGTAATAGGGTACATAATTCAACCTACCACAAGCCCCTTTAGTCCTGCCTTATAGACCCATCTGTGAAGGTGAAGAGGTGTGAGGTGGGAAAGAGAATCATAATCTACATATGGAACAGTCAGACATGGAGCATCTTTGCAGATATTATGTGAGCTGTAGCTGGAGGGTCCTTTTGGAACCTGGGAAGAATCAAGCAGAGATTTTAAAGGATGCAAGTTAGCTTAAGATGGGGTTAGTCACCAGCTAAATAAGAGCTATATAAGTGGGGGACAAATATATCCTTAGTATTGGAAGGAATGATTCTATTTAGATCAGAGGACACCTTTAAAATCCAGAGTGGATCTGTATTCCAAGAATAAGGCAACATAATGATATCAAGAAAGGAGAGTAGGAAGCAAGAGTACCTCTCTTTTCTTTTCTAATTCCTATATTTATTGCTATGTTCCTTGCTGGGATGAGAGTTGTATGAAAAGATACCAATAACTTTAGCTCCTGTCTCCTGTTCCACCCCTCCTCTAATCATTTGAATCCTATTCTTGGCAACTGCAACATCCAACCAAATCAGTGTTTTTGAAAGATATTCTTTGGTATGCCTGAGACAGGTAAGTCAAACCCTTAGACTCTGGGCAGGGCTTGAGGAAGCTTGATCAGCTTCATCCATTTATCCCAGTGTGGTCTACAGATACTAATTTTTCTAGGTTTCCCATTATGTGAAAAATATTGGGAGTCATCCAATACCTGTTGTATCTTCTTGTCTAACTTCCTTTCTATCCTCAACTCCAACTCTCTTTTGCAGTCCCTGTTTTAGTTTGCTAAAGATTGCCAATGCAAAAATACCAGAAATGAATTGGTTTTTATAATGGGAAACTATTAAGGTAAAATCTTAGAGTTGTGAAGCTGTGAAAATCTCTAAATCAAGGCATCATCAGAGATGCAGTCTCACCAACAGGTCGGCTCCTGCCATATGGCAAAGCAAAATGACAGCCAGTCTCTCTCTCTCCGCCAGGCTCTCTTTCTCCCAGAGCTCAGCTGTATGTACAAGAGACTTAAATATTGGGGCTGTCCATGTGCCAGCTGGTCCCTGAATCTCAACGGAGTTGCAACACCTACTCTCCAGTCACTGGACTCTCCAAGGGCACCTAACAAGGAGGAGATGATGGACAAACAACATACCAAGAGTGTCTACAACTGCAAGCAAGAAAGTCCCATTCATCAGCCATATAGGATCGAAGCCCCCTCAATTAAAAGTGGAGTGGGCATCACCGTCACAGATTCTTCAGGACTGGAGAACAAACTATGGACTAAAGTAGGCTTACTAGTATTCTACCATAGACTTATTGTGATTTTAGTAATGGAAGAAAGATCATTGATGTGGAGGCAGTGGCCACTGGAGGTCCTCGGGGTAGGGAGAGGGAAACACAGGTGTAATATGGGGCATTTTGGGACTTGGGAACCAACCTGAATAACATTACAATTACAGATACAGGCCATTATATACACTGCCATAACCTACAGAGCTCAGTGGGAGAGGGTGTAAACTACAATGTAAATTATAATTCATCCTTAGCAGCAATGCTCCAAAATGTTTTTACCAATTGCAATGAATGTACCACACTAATGAAAGATGTTGCCAATGTGGGAAAATGGGGGAAGTGTGGGGAGAGGGAAATATGGGAATCCCCTATATATTCTATGTAAAATTTATGTAATCTAAGTATCTTTTAAAAGACTTAAAAATTATTTTTTAAAAAAGGCATAAGGCATCATCAGTGATGCTCCCTCATCAATAGGTCACCGGCTGGGAGATCCTAGGCTCTTACCATGTGGCAAGACAAAATGGTGGCCTGTCTCTCTCTATCCTCCAAGCTCTCTTTCTCCCAGAGCTCAGCTGTAGGCAATCAAGCTTATGACTTATCTTTCCCCAGGCTACATCTCTTCAGCATTGGTGGCTCTACTGATTCCAGCCTTTAGCCCCTCTCTCAGCCTCTCAGGGGTTCTCTGACTTTCTGTGACTGTTGGCAATCCTGGAGTCCTCTCTTACATGGCAGAATAAAAGCTTACAGTTCTCTTTCTCTGTGTATCTCTTCAGGTAACTCCTGTTTATATAGGACTCCAGCAAGAGGGCTGAGACCCACCTGGGTCATCCTCCACTGAAGTACTCCAACCAAAAGGCTCTACACCAACTTGGCAAGAATGGATTAGCTCTAAGAACATGATGGAATTCAGAAAGCTTCAAACTGTCACATCAACTCAGCCACATTCATAACCATTGTCTTCAATGGGAATTTTGCCGTCATTACATTTTGATACCCAACTCCTGTCTGTCCAGCTCATTTATACTAGTACACTACATCAGAATCCACTGACTCATTTTTATGACTGCCGATTACTCCCTCATATCCCAGCATACCTCCTAGGCCAGCTTAGATTCATTGGAGTGATGAATCACACCTCTACATGTTTAAGAGACTCCAGGAGTTCTTCTCTCCTGGGAAGCATATGCTGCCCAATGGCATTCAATGCCTTTTCCATATTGGTGACTCTCAATCCCTTCTCTTCAATCCCTACTCTTGACCTCTTACAGTAAGCCCAGAGTGAAGTGTCAAACTGCATCCCTGGAGTCAGCAAAATAAGCCAAACTAAAGTAAGCATTTAGGTAGAAAAGGAGAAAAGAATCATGAGATATTTGAATATAAGTTTTGGTATGATCAATTAATGTGTATTTCTTTTGGAACTATTCTATGTATGAATGGCAAAAACATCTTAAATTGAGCCTCAGATTTTCTTTCAGTGCCTAGATGTAGCAGTGACAAAGAGGAACATAAAACAGTAACACTCCACTTCTGAATACACACACTGATTATCAATAAATCCATAAAATATTCAATGTATGTATGCATAAACATTCACTGTCTATTTCACATTAATCAGAAATATAATGAGTGACTTTGGATGCTACAAGCCTCAAAACTCCAGGCACCAGCTGTGCTGAGGAGAAGAATTTATGCTTGGTTACTGCAATACTGATCCACAAGAATTCAAATAAATGACATTATGCAAAGGAACATACTGGAAAATGACCACTTGATAAAACATTTCTCTGTAGTCCAGGTTGATAAATGGCTGAGATCACCCCAGTGAAGTGGACTTCATGGATGACCCAGGGTTGGTGGCTGAAATGTGAAAGGATCCAGAATTATTGTCTATTAATGTCAATAAAAGGCAAGTATGCTTTTCTTATTTGCCCCTCATGGCACTCTTATACCTCTTCTCTCCTTCCATATGGAATATGTTAACATAAAGGAACTTTGCAATACAGAATGTTAACATAAAGGAACATCATCCTTTTTACTATAGAATCCTAGTTATTTTACTTTTGGGATAATTAAGGGTGATATATAAAACTAGAGTTTCAAAGATACAACTTTATAATTTATGTTGTAAAATTGGTAATTATGTATAGACTTTGATTTGCTGTACTTGAGTAAAAAATTAAAATTTCTATTGGAAGTATAAATGGAGTAGAATAGATGTATACATAACAGTATTTTAATGTTTATGATTTATCTTACTTATGGTAACTGACAAGAGATTGCAGAAGTTGATATGTGGGCAGGTTATTTATTCACCATTCCCCCTGCTCCCCCTTCCCCAAATACCAGGTCCAACCAGAATATTTTAAATCCCAAGTGGGGTTTCTACTGAAGAAAATATTTAAAGATCGCTGATGTCTCACCCAGTATTTGGTATTTAAATTTGATACACTCTTACTGGAATCTGTCTGATGACATACAACTCCTATGACCTGTGGCAGCCATACCATTATTTGAAAGTGGTCTAGAAAGTTTATCCGTAGGTGGTGGTAAAATTTCTTTCTGTATTACCCACTCACTAGCCAGTTTTCTTCTTTATGGGGCCTATGTGAAATTCCAATTTTCTTCCCCCTTAAGCTCTTCAAATATTTCACCCACACAGTATGCCATTTCCCAACAGTATACATGCCACTTCAAATCCCATTTATATTAAATTACTTTTAAAGTGTATAAGAAATGACTTCTAACATTTTTTCTCATGGACTAGTCCTTCCATCAAAACATAATGTTAGACTTCATTTTTATTCTACTAAATGTAGGAGGTAAGAAGAGAGCTAAAGTGGTGAGAGTCAAAGTGTTTGAATATTGTCATGGATTAGAAATGAGAATTAAATTTCTTTACAATCATTCTCCTCCCAACTTCAAGAAATCCACTTAAAACATAAGCTTTACCTTTACTCAAACATTCCTCCAAAAAGTTATATTCCTCTTAATCAATTTACAAAATACAACATTGTACACAATGCTGGTTAACTCATATTTCCAGGCATCATTTAGGATCTCTTTGGCATGAAAGGTCTTCATGCCTTGTTCACCTATGTCCTGGTGAAGAAGACATTTACTAATCATACAAAAAAAAAAACAAAAAAAAAACTCGCTATTTTTTTTTTTTTTTAAGGAATCATACTGTATTGGTTACTTTTGACTCTTCCAGATCCATCTGAACTTCTCTACTCTGCTCTGTGCCATGGAGACTGACCTTCATTGATTGCATTGTGCAAGACTCTTTACCCTTAGTTTTATGTTTTGGTCTAGAGATTGGAGAGTGATCTCTAGATATTCCCTTTTCATATCTACCCTCCTAACATTCCTTCCCATCCATGATGCTCTTAGGCATTGGCTGCATCCTTCCCCCTTCAGTCCCAGCTCCTGCCTTGGATGGGTCTTCCCCAGAGACTATAGTTCCCCTGTGTTCTAGTAAGAATTTGCCATTGTTCTCCCTTTGGCCATTATAATGTTAATGCTTTATCTCAATGTATTGTCCCTGCTTTCTTCCCCAACATATAACTTTCACCACACCTTGGTAGAGGCCACACCTTAAACACTGCTCAGGTAAGCCATTTAAGGATGCATTATCCTTCCAGGGACCAGAAAGATACTCCACTCATCATCAAAATCACAAACATGCTTAAGTGTCACAATGGTGGGCTGTGAACATGTTCATATTGAACATGCATGAATAGTAAGGGTATTTGTTGAGATAACATCAGTCGTGAAATTGGCAGTGATTTGAGAAAGGATGGCTAGGCAGGTCCTGATGAGGCAGAGTGCTCTTCTCTAAAGCAGGTGCAATGTTGGGCTGGTTTAATGAATGGAAGATGGCAGGTAAATTCTAGTGGGAAGGTAGTTCCATATCTGTGTCCCCCCAAAAAAAGATGTGAAGTTTGCTTATGACAAGTCAGCTATTGTTGCTTAACTTTTCCTTGATTTTTTTTTTTTTTGGTTTGCTTGTTTTTTCCTTCCTAGATTTGTTTATTTTACAAACTATTTTTATCAATGTTACAAGTCATTTACTTAACACAAGAAAATAACTACAATAACAGTACATCTGTTTTAGTTGGAGGTTATACTCTCCTCTTATTTTTGTTCATTCCTCAATCTTGATGGATCTAGGATGATGTCCACTCTGACTGTGTCAGGCTGAGAAGGGGCATAGGTATCATGGCACATAAGAATAGAATTGTTTTGCTTGCAGTTGAAGATACTCCTTAGCTTTGGGATGGGAATCACCATTGTTTTGATAGTTGTACAGGGCAAGCCCAAAAACTGGAGAGTAAGAGCTGGCCACATATCTGCTGAGTTTCAGGACTCAACTAGGAAGGGAACTATGCATCAATTAAGAAATATACTTAAGTAAATTTAAAATCATAAGTATAAATGAAAGAAGTAGAAGAATCATGACAACAGGATTTTAAAATGAATGGAAATAGTTTTTCATATATTCTCAGATAGAGCTTACCAAGGGGGTGGGTGTTGTTGATTTCATGTGGCCATGTGGCTTGCCTATGGTGCTCCATATGGCCCTCAGGAGCACTTTTGTTTGAGGCTTTGTTTACTGTGGCATTTTTTGAAATCTGGCCAAGACTTATATAATGTAGCATCTGGAATGACTTCCCAATTCAATTTGAAAATTAGTCATAAAAACCCTATTTTATTTAATATTTAAACCTCTTGATCAAGGTCTTTCTCAAATGTTACCACTGACTAATGCTTGGTAATAATCCTTCAGCACCAGGGAGGCTCATTCCTGGGAGTCATGCCCCATGTTGGGAAGAAAGTAGTGAGTTTATTTGCAAAGTTTGGCTTAAAGAGAGGTCACACAGGGAACAAATCACTTTTCAGCAGGTAACTCTCAGTTATTAACTCTACTTAGAATTAGTTCCATTTTTATAGGAATAAAGTTCATAGGTGAAAGCATTAAGATCATGGGCTTAGCTTATTATTCTGTTTCTTTTATTAGGCAAAGCTTATATATTCCAGCGCTTTTGGTCATATTATTTGAGAAAGTAGCGGGACTTCCCAAGGAGGGGAAGTTTAATATTTTTTAAGGTACTGTGAGGATCTCTATCTACCTTGATGACCTTTGATTTGTGATATCTAAGAATAGGTTTAATTTGTAAAACTACAGCAACTATTGCAAAGCTAAATTTTAGTTTGGACTATAACTGGGAAAGTCCGGATTGCTTTTTGTCACTGGCAGCATAGTAAAAGATGATGAAAACCTGTTGACTAATTTTAGATTATTCAAAATATATTCCTCTCAAATGTTAAAAAATACTTTTATTTTAGCAAATTTTGACATTGATCTTGATATGAAAATAACTCTATAAAAATCAAAACTCATTACTGACATGGAAGGCAAGATGGTTTCAGTTTAAGTGGATGCTCACTACCTCTCTTGCAAAAGACAGCTGATTGGGGACAGGATCCTGCCCAAGTGAGCTGTTCTGGGAACCCATGGAGTGGGATCATTTGGGGAATTGATCTGGAGTGAGCTGGACAGGGAGATAGATTGCTCAAGATAAAACTGTGAATTTTAGCCCTGTTCCTGGAATACACACGTGGCTATGCCCCACCCTCTGGGCAGGGGGCCCGGGTGAGCTCCAACACTCCCCAGCCACACAGTGAAAGGGCACATTCCCTGAGAGTGTGAGGGTTCTGACAAGGAGTGGAGAAGGGTTTCCTTTCTGTGGGTATGGCTGTCTGGATACCCTTAGAGCTTTGGGGAGCACAGTAGAAAGCTCAAGGTAGCACCAGGCTGAGGGGAGAGGTAAATCTGCTGAGGAAGCCTGATATTCCTAACCATGCTGGAATACAGAGGTTTGGCTTGAGAGAGGGCGGAGCCAGCCAATTTAATAATTCCATGTTAAGGACTATCAGAATTTCAACTCCCCTAAGGGAGTCATGCAGTTGGAAGCATTTAATAAGTTTGCAACACCCTATTTAGGGTCCCTTGGGAGGATGGGGTGGTCTAGAAGAGGTTTGAAAATAATTTAGCTGTGGTGTACTTAGACATCAGGGTCCCGTTTGAATTTCAAAATGGAACTCAACCTGACCAGGAGAGGGCAAGGGGGATCTTCTCATACAGTCTGCTGAATCCTGCTGCCCTAGGAGAGTAAAACCAGCCCAGGGGAAAGTGACTGAATACCTTTCTGAAGAGCTAACTGACCCAATTAGATAGGTAGATGAGTGGAGGAATTTCTGCCTGACTATATGAGATCCCTAGTTTGATTCCTAGCTCCTGTAAGAGTAGTGATTCACTGGGATATCTAACATCCATCTGATACCATAGGACAGGGAAAACATAGACATTATTTTTGTACTAGCTTCTTTTGGGTCCCTTATTTTTCCAAAAAAAAAAAAATTACTTAAAAAAATTAATTTAACTTAGTTTATTTGCTTAAACCTTCCTCAAACCTGCAGAGAGAAGCCTGCAGGGAAATTGATTGATGAACACAATCAGCCTGAGAGGCTCCACAAGGGCCCAAGTATGAACACTGTTCTTCTTTAGCTTTGTTTGACAAATTGCTTGTGTGTTTGTTTGGTTTTTTTTAATTGTCTTTTTCTTTTGTTTCTTGTTTTTCATTCCTCTTTCCATCAACCTCCTTTTTTAAAAAATTAGGTGCTGCTAGCTTGTTTCTTCTTTCCATGACTCTTCTTTGATTTCCCACTTTATGTGTATACAGATTTTGTCTAACAATGCTATCTCTTTTCTTTCATTCATCTTTCTATCTTATGCCTTCTGTTGTAGTTCTTACATTCCAACTTTTTTTTATTAGTCTTCAACTTTACTGATTTCAATTTCTATCCTATTCTGTTTTCTTTTTCTTTTTTTTCATTCTGTCCTTTCTTTTCTCTTTCCCTCTTTTCTCATGATTCTGTCCTTTAATCATTCTATTTATTTTTCTCTATTCAGTTTCCAATTTCATTGTTGGTACTCCACTTTTTTACTCTTATTACTCGACACTGCTTAATGTGTTAAATATTCATTTTACTAAATCTTATATGGCCCCTCTTCTAACTTTTATTATTATTATTACTATTATTCCTCCCCCCCTTTTTTTAAAT
Organism: Tolypeutes matacus; assembly: GCA_026826555.1. Lineage (NCBI taxonomy): Eukaryota > Metazoa > Chordata > Mammalia > Cingulata > Chlamyphoridae > Tolypeutes > Tolypeutes matacus. The sequence goes on along the minus strand of JAKSZT010039089.1, from coordinate 29,676 downwards.
CCCTTTTTATTTCTTTGGCCCTAATCTTTTTCCTTCAAGGGAACATAGAAAGAGCAAGGAAACAGATCAAGAAGAACAAAGTGTGAATGAGAAAATATAACACACACACACACAAAACCAGCAGCTAAACAAAACTCTAGAGCAGAGAGAGAAGCTAATCAACCGAATAAACCCATTAAGATAATTGATGACCAGAGGGAAAAAAAATTACAAACAATACTAAGAAACAGGAAGACATGGACCAGTCCAATGAACAAACTAAAAACCAGAAAGAGATGAAAACACTGAACAACTAATCAGAGCTGTCTAAACAAATATCATGGACAAATTTAATGAAGTGAAGGAAGAGATTAAGGGTATTAAGAACACAGAGTTGCAGCCAACGTATACTCTCCGGTTCATCAGACTCACCCAGGGAAATTAACACAAGGATGATGATGGACAAATCCCACCACAAGAAGCAGTTTATCTGCAACAACAAGCAAGATAATTCCATTCATCTGCCACATGTGATCTAAGCTCCCTTTCAATCAGAAACAGAGTGGGTATCACCATCCCCAAATCCTTAAGCTTGATGAATGAACAAATATAAGGGTGGAATGCAACTATGGACTAAAGTAGACTTATTATTATTCTAGTAGTGGAAGAACTTGTAACATTGGTATAAAAACAGTAGTCACCAGAGGTTCTGAGGGGAGAGAGAGGGAAGAATAAGTGTAAAATGGAGCATTTTTGAGACATTGGAATCATTCTGCAAGATACTGCAATGACAGATACAAGCTATTATATATCTTGTCAAAACCCATAAAATTGTGTGTTGCAAAGTGTAAATCATAATGTAAACTATAGACCATGCTTAGTAACAATGCTTCAATATTTGATCATTAATTTTAACAAATATACAACACTAATGAAGATGTTAATGGGGAATGTGTGGGGGTAAGGGGGGTATATGTGAATTCCCTATATTTTGATGTTACATTTATGTAATCTAAAGCTTCTTTAAAAATAAAATAGGCAGAATAATAATAATAATAAAAAGAACACACTGGGAGAACATACTGAAGAAATTGTAAACATACATAAAAGATAACAGATATGATGGTGATGAAAGGCACAATCCAAGAAATCAAGAAGATACAGGAATGACCTAACAGCAGATTTGAAAAGGCAGAAGAAAGAATTAGTGATGTGGAAGACAGTACATCTGAAATCAAACAGATAGTAGAACAGATAGATAAAAAGATAGAAAAAAATCCAACTGGGACTTAGGGATTTAAATGACAACACAAAATTCACAAACATATGCATTATAGACATCCCAGAGGAAGAAGAAAAGGGAAAGGGTACAGAAGGAGCATTGAGGGAAATAATGGCTGAAAACTTCCCAACCCTATTGAGGGAGATGGATGTACATGTCGAGGAAGCACAGCACACCCAAAACAGTATAAATCTTAACAGACCTACTCCAAGACATATACTTGTCAAAATGTCCAAAGATCAAGACAAAGAGAAAATACTCAAGGCAGCAAGAGAAAAGAGAACCATCACTTACAAGGGAAGTTCAATAAGATTAAGTGCTGATTTCTCATCTGAAACCATTGATGCAGGAAGGCAGTGGTATGACATGGTCAAGGAAAAATACTTCTAGCTGCAATTTCTTTATCCAGCAAAGTGGCCATTCAAAAATGATGGAAAGTTCAAAATATTCACAGATAAACAGAAATTAAGAGAGTATGTCAATAAGAAACCTGCACTTCAAGAAATATTAAAGGAAGTTCTACAACTGAAAGGAAAAAAACAGGAGAGAGAGAGAGTTGGAGGAGAGTGTAAGAACAACTAAAAAGACAAAAAGAAAAAAAAAAAACAACATATGACATACATAAATCCAAAGAAAATATGGCTAATGTATGAAATTCCTTGAGAGAAATAACACTGAATATTAATGAATTAAACTCACCACTCAAGAGACAGAGATTGGTAAAAAGTATACGGAAATATTTCCCATCTATATGTTGTATACAAGAAACCCACCTTAGACCCAGGTATTAAAGGCCTGAAAATGAATGGCTGGAAAACAATTTTACAAGCAAACAACAACCATAAAAGGGTGGGATAGTTATACTAATATCAGAAATAATAGACTTTAAATGCAAAACTATTGGAAGAGACAAAAATGGACACTATATATTAGTAAAAGGGGTAATCTTTCAAGAAAAAAGAATAATCATAAACGTTTATGCACTTAATGAGGGTGCCTCAAAATACATGAGGCAAAGACTGGAAAGACTAAGTGGAGACATAAGTGCCTCTACAAATATAGTGGGGGACATTAATACAACATTATCACCATTAGACAGAACATCTTTAAAGAGAAACAATAAAGAAACAAACTCTCTGAATAATACATTAGAGGATCTGTACCTAATAGATATATACAGAATGCCACACCCAAATACAGTGAGATATACATTCTTCTCGAGTGCCGATGGAACATACTCCAAGATAGACCACTGCTAAGCCACAGAACAACTTTCAGTGAATAAAGAAAGATTGAAATTATACAAAGTAATTTCTCTGACCACAATGGAATGAAATTAGAAATCACTAACAGCCAGAGAATCAGATTAGGCAGAAAGATATGGAAGTTAAACAACACACACTTAGACAAACAGTGGGTCAAGGAGGAAATCTCAAAATATATCAGTAATTACCTTGAAACAAATAAAAATGACAACACAACATATCAAAACTTATGGGATGCAGCCAAAGCTGTACTGAGAGGGAAATTCATAGCCATAAAAGCATGTATCAAAAAAGAAGAAAGAGTTAAAATTGAAGACCTAACTGCAAACCTGGAGGAATTCAAAAAACAACAATAAACTAACCACAAGGGATGAGAAAGAAGGAAATAACAAAGATTAGAGCAGAACTAAATGAAATAGAGTATAAGAATACACTAGAAAAAATTAACAAAACCAAAACCTGGGTCTTTGAGAAGGTCAATAAAATTGCTAAACCCTTAATCAGACTAACAAAGAAAAGGAGAGAGCAGATGCAAATACACAAAATAAGAAAAGAAGAAGGTGTTATCGCCACTGAATCCATAGAAATAAAGAGCATCATAAAAGGGTACTTTAAAAATTATATGCCAACAAGAATGATAATCTAGAGAAAATGGACAAATTCCTAGAAACTCACAAGCAGCCTATATGGCTGAAAGAAGAAATTGATGATCTCAACAGTCCAATTACAAGTAAAGAGTTAGTCAGTCATCAAAAACCTCCCAACTAAGAAGAGCCCAGGACCAGACTGCTTCACATGTGAATTCTACCAAACATTCTGGAAACAGCTAACACCAATCCTGCTTAAGCTCTTTAAAAAAATAGAGGCAGAAAGAACAATGCCTAACTCATTCTATGATGCCATCATTATCCTAATACCAAAGCCAAACAAAGATGCCATAAGAAAGGAAAATTACAGACCAAACTCTCTAATGAACCTCAATGCTAAAATCCTCAACAAAATACATGCTAATCACATTCAACAACATATCAAAAGAATTATACACCATGACCAAGTGAGTTTCATCCCGTTTATAAAAGGATGGTTCAACATAAGAAAATCAACCAATATAATACACCACATAAACAGATTGAAAGAAAAAAATCACATGATCCTCTCTGTAGATGCAGAAACAGCATTCTCCAAAATACAGCACAATTTCCTGATAAAAACACTGCAAAAGATAGGAATAGAAGGAAAGTTTCTCAACATGATAAAGGGTATGTATGAAAAACCCACAGCTAACATCATCTTCAATAGTGAAATCCTAAAAGCATTCCTTCTAAGATCAGGAACAACTCAAGGATGCCCACTTTCACCACTTCTATGCAACATTGTCTTAGAATTACTTGCTCAAGCACTTAGGCAAGAAAAAGCTATAAAAGACATCCAAAAATTTCACTACTTGCAGATAACATGATTTTATAAATAGAAAGCCCTAAGAAATCTACAACAAAGCTTCTAGAACTTATAAAGGTGTTCAGTAAAGTTGCAGACTATAAGATCAATACTCAAAAATCAGTAGCATTTCTGTACACCACTAATGAGAAATCTGAGGAGGAAATCAAGAAAAAATGACATTTGCAATAGTAACAAAATGTATCAAATACCTTGGAATAAATTTAACTAATGATATAAAGGGCTTATATACAGAAAACTACACAACACGGTTAAAGGAAATCAAGAAGGCTTAAATGGAAGAATAATCCCTGTTCATGGATAGGAAGGCTAAACATCATCAAGATGTCTATCCCACCGAAACGAATCTACAGATTAAATGAAATCCCAATAAAAATCAACACTGTATTTTTTAATGAATTGTAAAAACTAACTAAAAATTTATTTGGAAGGGTAAGATGCACCAAATCACCAAAAACATATTGAAAAAGCAAAATGAAGTTGTAGGTATCACATTACCTGGTTTTAAAACATACTACAGACCTACAGAGATAAAAACTGCACAGTATTGGCACAAGGATAGACATACCGTCCAATGGAACTGAATTGAGAGTCCTGATATAGATCCTCACATACACAGTCATCTGATATTCGACAAAGCCACCAAGCCTACTCAGTTGGGAGAGCTTGGCATCTTCAAAAATGGTGCTTGGAGGACTAGATATCCATATCCAAAAGAATGGGAAGGGTGGGTTAGAAGGTCCAGGACACTGGGAGGAGGGTTGGGAGAGATACCAGGTGAAAATTGGGGATTTGTGGGTATGAGGCTGAAAGTACAAAATTGGGAATGCTTTTATGGTAATATGACATAGAAGTGTCACTGGTTTGGGGTGTTGGTTGGGGTGGCTTTCAGGATAGGGTGCACCTCTAGCAGCCTTCAATGGAGTGTGTGAGTGTACATCCTGTCATACTATGAAGTATGAGTGGGTGGAGACCCCATAATGAGTGGGAAGGAGTTGGACTCCCATCTTTGTGAGGACCAATTTGTTCAGAAATACACAAGCAGGATTCTCTCAAGAGCAATGGTGGTTCCTAATAGGAGATGACAAACCAGTGTGTCAAGACCTCTTGTTGCATGTAACTATGAATCTTGTCATCCAATGAGTCAAGCCAGATGGTCATCTTGGGCCCCGGGGAGATGGACTGGGAGGAATAAATAAAACAGGGGATATTTAGGGGTCAGTGGAAATGTTCTTCATTACCATACAGTAATGGACACAGGACATAGTAAATATCATCAAAATTTATAAAAGTGTATGGTTTAATATGTAAACCATAGTGTAAAGACCATTGACAATGTTTAGTAGCGATGTTTCACTATTTGAATATCAGTTATAAGAATGCTACCATCCACATTTTAATAGGTATTAATATGGGGAAGAGGAAAGGGGAAGTATGTTGGGTATATGAGAGTCTCCTGTATTCTGTGTGTGACTTTACTGTGACCTAAAACTTCTTTGAAAACAAAATGAAAAATAGTGAGACACTGGGGAATCAGTGGGAGAAGGTGCCACGGTACAGACTGGACACCAGATATTGCCATGAGGAAAGGCAAAAGGTCAAAAAAATTTTTTTTTATTTTTCATTTTTTTTAATATCCCAATCTTTTAGTTTTAGTTTTTTAAAAAAATATTATATATTTTATGTCTTACTTTTAAACTTATCATTATTATTTCATTTTCCTATTAATTGTATTCAGCTATTGTAATGGCTTCATCTTTGCTGAAGCTTTGTATCACAGAAAGGTTACAAATTGAGTGGGTGAGGATCATTGGTGTGGGGTGTCAGGGATGGGGGATGCATGGGAGGAAGTTCACCTGAGCATAAATACAAGGTATATAAATATGTTCAAATGTTCACAGGGCATTGTCACAGTGGGTGGAGAATCACTCAATAAATGAGAGAATACTTAATTCCCATCCTGGAGAGCTCTGCCACAATCTCTAACAGCAGCAACAGTTCCCCAAGTGCAGGGGCAGTGACTGGTGAACGAGGATGATCCACTGATGGGCCCTTGATATTGATAACTAGCCTTATGAATCTTTGCTCTTGAAATTGAAACCTAACCTACTATTATGGGGTGCCTAAGGGTTGACTCCTGAAAGCATCCTTGTTACTCAAATGTGGCATCTCTCTAAGCCAAACTCAGCATATGAATACATTTCCTTCCTCCCAGCATGGGACATGACTCACGGGGATCAGTCTCCCTGGCACCAAGCACCAACTGGCAACGCAACTGGAAAAAGACCTTGAATAAAAGGGGTTTGGGGTTTGTATGGCTAAGAGACTTCAAAATGAGTTGGGAGATCACCCCAGAGGTAACACACACATCTCAGTAGGATCTCATAGAATTCCAAAGTGGATATCACCCCAAATAGTGGGGCTCCTGAGGGCTCTGGAGACACCCAGGTTCCATGTCAGGGCAGAAAGCTCCAGAGTTTGGTGCCTTGCCAGTGGACTCTGCTTAGGAGTTTGTGCTCCTGGGAGTGACAGAGTTGGACTCAACTATGTCTTCCCTGCACATGGCTCATCTGTCCCTTCTATTCAAACCTGTACTTGGTACTGTAGTTTGTAGTTATACATCCAGACTTGAGCCTTTGGGCTATCCATGTGTCAGCTGGGCATGGAAACTTGGTGGAGCAGTAACATGTACTCTACAGCTCATTGGCCTCACCCAGTACAATTGGCAAGGAGATGATGATGGAGAATGGCCTTCCCAGGGAATGGAGAGAGTCTGCAGCTGCAGGCAGGATAATTCCATCCATCTTCCCCATGGGATATAAGCTCCCTCTCAAATGGAGGTGGAGTGGACTTCTCCACCCCAGAATTCTCAGGATGGGGGGAAGGGCTATGGACTAGAATGGACTTACTTGAATTCTAATACAGACATATTGTGATTCAAGCAATGGAATAAATTAGAACATTGATGTGGAGCCAGTGGCCACTGGAGGCTCTGGGTGCAGGGATAGGGGAAAGCAGTTGCAATACAAGGGCTTTTTCGGGACTTGAGAATTGTCCTGAGTGACATTGCAATGACAGATATAGGCCATTTTATACCATCATATATCATGCAGAATTGTGTGGGAGAGAGTGTGCTCTACAATGTGAACCATGGTCCATACTTAATAGCAAAGCCCCAGGTTGTGTTTATCAATTGCAATTAATGGGCCATACTAATGAAGGATGTTTATGTGGGAAGTTGTGAGATGGTAGGAGGTGGGGCATAGGGGAATCCCTATATTTTTTGTATAACATGTATGTAATCTCTGTATCTTTAAAAATTTTTTGAAATTAAAAATTTTTACAAAGCATAAGTATATGAAAAACAATAGAAGGAATAATGAGTTTAATGTGTTATCTTGTATCCTAGAGATTTTCAGTTTCTCATTATATTTCACACAATCATCACTAAAATTTCCTTTAAATTTAAATAGTCACACAAAGACAATGATATTTCCTTTTGATTAGTTATAGATGAATAACAGTGAGGTTGAACCTCAGTCTTTATCTAGGACCCTCACTTCTCAAATACACCCTACAAAGTATGAACCATTTTGATATTTGTTTCACACACTTGGAAAGAGAGCAGTAATCATAAAAGTCAATATAAACCAAATGCCATATGACTTACCTGTAGGTTTTCATGCCATTTTCATAAACACCAAATTACAATAATGTAACACAATTCTTTTTTTGGTTTCATTCATTTATTTATTTGTTTATAGACCACCCCCCATTTCCAGAAAGATTTGAGACAACTATGGTAGAGGGCAAAAACTCATAATTCTGTCTTTCTCCCTGTATCCATGCACTTTCAAATGTAACTGTCGATATCTGGGCTGGACTTATGACTTGCTTTGGCTAATGGAATGTGGTAGAAAGGAGAGTAAGTTTCCAAATGCACTCTGTTCATTCTCTTGGAAACTGCAACTATGATGTAAACAATCTCTATATAAATTGTTGGATGATCAGAACTCATACCCCAGTTTCCCCATCATCCCAGCCAACAGCTGCAAATCTGCTGAGCATAAGAATGAGATCATCCTGGGCCAGCCAGTATCTGGTCAGATGGATGAGCCAGCCTAGCTGAGATCAGCAGAACCACCAGGCAGAACCCAGCCTAAATTGTTCACTCATAGAATCATGAGCTAAATAAAGGTTTCTTGTTTTAGAAACAAGAATACTTGCTGAGTATTGTTATTCAGCAACTGACTGACTCACCAGTTTACAAAGATACATATACTAAACTGAGAGGCAATACTTTTAAAATAAGAAACAAAAACTAAGCAAAGGGAAAGTTAATGTATAGAATCTATACCATAAAAAGTTTGCTTCAGTAATTTTCAATCAGGAGAGATTATCAGAATATTTTTAAATGTTACGCATCATAGAGTAACCCAAGCCCTCCATCAGAAACACAAGAACAAATTTTGAAGTATTAATATAAGTTTGCCTGTGTGTTGTGTGTGTGTGTGTTTATAGGTATGGTGATTCTGAAGTTATTTTGTGCATATTACAGAATTGAGCAAAAGCATGAATGTAAAAAACTAAGGTTATCACTGCTCTCACTGTGAAAGTTGCAAGGGGAAAATGGTAACTATAGAGTGGAGAGACCAGGCAGCACCTCAACCAGGTTGTCAAAATTAGAATCACCAATGGAGGTGATGGACTTCGAGTTGTGGGTATATCGTCATATCTATTCAAGCTGGTGAGGCATAAACTGAATAGGTTAGGAGCACATGTCAGACAAACTCAAACTGAGGATGATTTTATAAATGTATAGTCTTCCTTCTTCAAAATGTTAGTCTTGAAAGGAAAGGCAATCTGAAGAATTGTTCAGAATAAAGGAAACTAAAGAGAAATAACAAATCAATACATAACTTATAACACATAATCTATATCTGTACTAGGGAAAGAGAAGATATCAAAATGATATTATGGAGCAAATTAAGGAATTAGAATATGTACTGTGGTTAGATAAAGTACTGTGTCAATATTATATTTTTGAAGTCATAATGATACTATGGAGATATATGAGACCATTTATTCTTAGTAAATATGTACTTAAATAGTAAGGGATAAGGACATATCATCAAAACCATAGTTTCAAATAGTTTAGAAAAATGATAAAATACACATAAGTAATAAAAATGAGCAAGTGAATGGATAAATAGATAAAATATGAGGCAATACTGTATGAAATACTCTATAGATTTATTCCAATTATCCATTAGTATTATGAAGCATTAATAGTCTTTATAATAAAATTAAATGAACAAATGTTATATACCAAAGGGTATACACTGTATAATTGAATTTAATGCAAGAAAATTTACAGTGTAACAGGAAATTTGCAAAATTAAGCCTTTTCAGTCATTTACATAGGTATTCTCAATTTCTCAGACTATACGTTTAGAAAATATTCTTGGTAACATTGTTATATCTACACCACAATATACAAATCATTTTACTTTTCACTATTCCATACACTCTAAAGCTCATAGTGCTGCTTTTAATGGGTACAAATAATTTTTTTTAAATGTGTATCGTGTTACCTTTTAACCTTTTTAATCTAATAAAATAAGTGAAGTTGAGATCCTTTAATATCATGAGTGTCACAGGAATAATAAATGTTGTAATTTAAAATATTTAGAGAATGACATTTTGAATAATAATTTCATCAATACTTGGGGCTCCATTGCCCTATTAAACGTGTGCTTGGTGGGGATGTGACTGAAGCTCTGCAGCAACACCAAGCCAGGAAAGCAGAAATATTTCATCCAGTGGAAGCAACAAGACATGTGACTTTATGATGGTTCAAAGGAGAATCTCAACTGAGAGATGTGAGTGATGCAGTTGTAAATGATTCCTCAGGCTTCCTCTCTTTTTTTGTATTTAAAAATGTATTAAAGTACATCACTTATACATGAATGTACATAAACAATAAGTATAGTAAAGGTTGTGAACTTACAAAATAAATATGCAGAACATCATACAGGACTCCCATACCTCATTATTCCACTACCAACACCTTGCATTGTTTTGGAACATTTGTAACAAATTATGAAAGAGCATCATCCAAGTATTGTTACTAATTATAGTCCATGTCTTATATTTGCCTCAGGCTTCCTCTCTTAAACTGCAAAGGTGGGTATGTGATCTGGGTCCTCTAGTTAACTGTGAGGTCCACACACACCCAGATTTTATAGGTTGGGAAACTCCAGGGCATGAAGCTTGAAAGATTGAGAGAATTTCTTTACATCTTAGTTTTTTATATTGTAAAAATAATAATTCCTTCTTCTTTGGATTTTAGCTGGACTAGTGGTAATAGATTCTGAAATTCTAAAAATATATATTAAAATATATTTTATAAGATCACTGGAAAAATAATTTATGATTTTCTTTAGTCAATACTGGCCTATGGTACCATGCCTGGGCCATGTCTTGGATGCTCTTTCTGACCAACAGAAGAGGAACATGTTTACCACTTATGGAAGATTAGAAAAAAAAAAACAAAAAACAATTTTATTGACATACTGTAGACTAAAGATTTTGCTGATGTTGTTAAGTCCACATACTTCATTAAAGATTCAGTTGACATAGTTATATTAAATACCCACAGTGTTTTAGGAGTTGTGTTACAGGTACATGATTAGGTAGAGTTCCAATCTTCAAAGTTTTGAGCCTATTTATACACCCACACACTATTGTTGATGCCTTGATAAAGATATATACACAAAGTGGTGGAGAGCACAAAACAAAGGCCGTTCTTACTGACACGACATGAGTGAAATGAGAATTTCTCTGTAATGCTATTATTTTGTATACAACCTAATTCTCCATTTATACTGATCACTACATGCTGTTTGGAGTTCATCAAGGAGGAGCCATTTATTTTATCTTCTCATATTAAGCTAAAAAGGATTATCTGCTGCCACATTTCTACTCTTATTTCTAGAAGGAATTTCTTATAGACAAAATTATTCATGCAATTTTGCACATCTTCATTTATTGCCTATATTGAATCAAAGAACTATAGAAAATAACTACTTTCCAAATAAGAATAGTTTCTGTGGAATATTTGGATTAGAATTAATTGGTTTGAATCCTTGTGAAGAAAAATTTAGCAATGTGTGTCAAATGTTTTATTAGTTTAAGACTTTTCCTGCAATGATTCCTCTTCTAGGATTTTATGTCTAAGATATAACTGGAATCAAAATGATAGACTATGCTTAAGAGGTAAAAATCTCGCAGAAAAATGAAGTGCTGAGTGGTGAGATTTTGCTTCATTGTGTGTCCTCTCTAAGCTTTTGCAACATTTTAAAATTACAACATTTAAGAGCCTTAAGAGTTCAACAGACAACTGCTGGGCAGTAGAATGGAGTTTTCATTACACTTCCAATGTAAAGGAGACAGAAGTTGGGGCTGAGGACCTAAGACATGTGGCACCTGGTAATCACCACAAGTTCTCAGTTTGGCATTTGGAGAGCTATGGAGTAGTAGCAGGGCCGAATCAGAAGCTCACAGAAGATTTTGAAATTTTCTCCCAAGTTTGAGTAAAACTGGTCCCAAATTATATTAAAGCAATTTGTTCCACTCTAGCTGTCAAACATTGGTTATGATGAATCTTCTCTGGAAGAAGCTAATATCATCAACATCCTCAAAGTGGGAAATAGTCAAAAGGCCTGACTTATGTTTAAATATATTGAATTTTTAATCCCAAATACCTGAAAATGTGATTTGGAAATAGAATCATTATAGATGGAATCAGGAAGATAAAACGAGTTCATACTGAAGTAAAGTTGGCCCTTAATCCAATATAACTGGAGTCCTTGTAAGAAGAGGAATTTTGACTCAGAGAAATACGGGGTATGGAGGGATCTCCATGTGATGACTGAGGCAGATGATGCCATGGATTGCTGGCAAGCATTTCCAGAAGATGGGAGAGTGGCATGGACCAGATTTTTCCCTAGGGACTTCAGAGGAAACATGGCCTGTTTGATACCTTGATTTCAGACTTTTAGCTTCAAAAACTATGAGACCATACGTTTCTATTGTTTTAGGCCATTCAGTTTATGTTATTTTTAAGGGTAGCCCTAGGAACCTAAGACATGTATTTAGAATTCCAGAGGAAAAGGAGGAAGAGAATGGGATAGAAATATGCTAAATTTCCAAAACCAATTATAAAACAACTCATAGATTCAAGAAGCTTAGTGAACTCAAGTAGCTTAAATACAAAATAACTGTACCTGGACAAATCATAGGAAAACTTTCAAAAATTAAAGATAAAGATGTAATTTAAAACACAAGAAAAAAAATGCACATTAACTTTAAAAAGCAAGAATAAGACTGACAGCTGGTATTGTCAGCAGACACAATGGAAGCCAGAAGACAGTAAAATGACATCAATAGGATGAAATAAAGCTAGAGAATTATCAAGGGATTGAATAACATAGTGAACCCAGAGGTAGATGTGAATTATGGTTAATAGTACAAATACAAGAATGTCCTTCTATGAACTAGAAAAATATACATTACTATTGCAAGGTGGTAGGAAAAATACAATTAATGTAACCTGTGGACTATAGTTAACAGCAATACTGTAATTTTCTTGCATCCATGCCATTGATATACTCATTAATAATGGGGGGTATGGAAAAAATGTAAGCTTTAGACCATAGTGGTAATAGTCTGATGGTATTATCTCACAATCTGTAACAAATGTTCCACAATAATGTAGTGTTTGGTGGAGGGGTATTGCATGGGAATGCTACACATGTAAGTAACTGTTTTGTAAGTTCAAAACTTCTATAATAAAAATATATTTTATAAAATGAAATGCATCATAGCTCTAAGGGTTAAACAGAAAATATAAGACTTCTAGAAGAAAACATAGAAGAAAATCTTTGTGACTTGGGATGGGAAAGTTTCTTATAGACTACATAGAAAGTGCAAACAGTAAAAGAAATGTGAATGAAAAACATGTACTCTTCTAAAAATACCATTAAGAAAATGAAAAGGCAAGCAACAAACTAGGAGAAGATATTTGCAGTATCCAGAATAAAGAACCATTGCTATGTAATAATAAAAAGACAACTTAATGAAAATTATAAAAATATGAATAGATGCCTCATAGTAAAAAAGATATATGAATGGCTAATAGAGTAAACAGATGGTTTATATCATTAAACATTAAGGAAATAAAAATTTAACAATTAGAATGGCTAATATCACAGCCAATCAAATGGCTAATGTTAAAATACCACTCCAAATGTTGGCAAGGGTGTGGAGAAAGTGGATCTCACATACACTTTGGAAAACAGTTCAGCAGTTTCTAAAAAAATTAAACATAGACCTATCACACAATCCAGCCATTACATTTACAGGTATTCATGCAAGAGAAATGAAAACATATTATGCTCATACAAAGATGTGTACATGAAGATTTGCAGAAATTTCATTTGCCAAACCTTATAACTTTAAACAATGAAAATAACAAATAGATGAATGTGTAAACAAATTGTGGTATATACATATAATGAAATAAAACCCAGAAATTTAACTGAACCATTGATCCATATAACAACATATATGTTCCTCAAAATAATTTTGCTGAGTATCTTAAAAGAAATTGACAAATAGAGCAATCCATGTATGATTGCATCTATGTAAAATTCTAGAACATTCAAGCTAATATACAATAACAGATCAGTGATTACCTGGAGATTGGGTTGGAGAGTGGGATGGATTACAGAGGAGCATGCTCAAAAAAATCAAACTTGAATCTAATGAAGACTTTATATTTAACACCAGTAGACAGTAAATATAAATATAGGGAATGTGGGGATACATATTAAATAACACCGGACATTCCCAATAAGAAAAATCCAGTACTCAGGAGAGTCTATAAAACACAAGACCTGAATTATTTTAGACATAAATGTTAGTTTAAAAGAAGGGTAGGGTATGTGGTATAGATTCAAACTAGTTAAGACATTAAAAAAAAATAAAAGTGCTTAGAATTGGTTCGGGTTCCAATTGGAGAATGCAAATATTGAGTATTAGTGTTGTGGTGATGTGTGTGTGTGTGTGTGTGTGTGTATAAAACAGTTTTTATTTATTCCAGAAAAGTGTAGCTTTCACAAAGGAAATAATATTATATATTGGGTTTGATTTAAAATACACCAGTAAAAAAATATTTAAAACTTGGGAAGAGGGGATAAAAGCAAAAAGATATTGGTAGGTATTGAAGTTGGTGGTAGGTACATGGAGTTCATCATATTATTCTCTTACTTTGTGTGTGGGGACACAGAATGCCCACTTTCCCTTCCACTAGTTATTTGGGTAGATTGATAGAAAGGGTGAGGTTGAACTAGCCAGCAACCTGACCCTATCGCATTGAAAGACCTTAAGAGAGGTGACAAGATGTCTAACCTGTTTTTGCACATGTAGATTATAGTCAAGTTTATTATGAACTATACCACTTCTCTTTGTACCCATTACCTATGTCACAAAAATATGCGGTTTCCTGCTTGTGCATGTACACTCCTCTATATATACCTGTAGCTCTCAAAAGGTGGTGAGGAGTTTTTCCCAGCTGGCCACTATTGGATTAAGTGAGTAATCGAAAGTAATAAAGGCATGACTTATGCTAGGCTCCCATGTGGTTTCTCTGGAATATCAAATTATTTGGTCAGCTTTCCTGGGATTGACGTCCTGTGTTACAGGTCTATGCTTGCAAATTTACATTTACATTTTTAAAAGAACATGTAACCATTTTAATGTTATAAATATAAAAGAATTCAAGTCAAAGAGCATTAAAAAGGAACAGTAGAATGTTTCAGATTGATAAAACTGTCAATACATTGTGAAGATAGACATTAATCATTTTACACATTGAAGTTTTCAGATATATACAATTAGACAATTGATAAAAAGCATATTGTGAAATTGACAAATTCAGTGTAACTAAGGAAAGTCTTTAAAATGCCTCACAGTGCAATTAAAAGAGCAAACAGTCAAAACATAAGAAAAGATACAGAGGACCAGAACAAATTAAATAAATTCAGATTGTTTTAATATGAAAAATTAATTATCACTTCCCTTCTCTTTTTTTTCCCCATACAAAAAGGATGGAATGCAATTATTTTATCTCTCCTTCTAGTAAAAATTGAAGAATACCAGTTGCCCATCACAAAGAAAATGGCACCAGTGTAGATGTTGTTTATGTTCTGATCCACGGATTGAATGGATCATCATGGTCAATCTTGACAAAGGAATGATAAACTTGAGTGAATAATCAGAATAGAAGAGACAGGTGTTGGGCTCGGTAGAGAAGGTCAGTAGGTTCAAAGCTGAAGAGCCCTGAGCCCTGGAACTGGGAAGATCTGGGTCCCCAGAAAAGCCTAGCATGGCTTTCCAACCATGGGGCCAGGGCCTCTGTTTTACCCATTTCCCAGTGATATCCATGTCTCCTGTGCATCCTGGACCTGCCTGAAGCATGAAGGCAGAGACAGTGGACAGCTCCGTGCTGACATCTGTTGACAGCTGATCAACAGGTAGTCACCTTGTCTCATTGACACTGCCCCAACACCTTGGCATAGAGCCTACAAAGTAGGCAAGGTGGATACTGTAGAAAATTGAGTTGATTAGAGACAATAAAGAAATATTATGTATATTGAACTCTTCATATTGTCAAGGAACAGAAACTGCTAAAGAAAAGCTATTAAGATGTTGATCTAATTCAGGCCTGGTTCCTGGAACCGAGCATGTCATAGGATACACTGATTAAATATCTGCTAAATGAGTAAAAGAAGTAATGCTCCATGTACTATAGCAATGTGTAACTAACAATTAACAAAATGAATATAAATTATTAAAATTCAACATACAATGAATTTAAAAATTCAAAGTTTTAGACAAATGACACCACAAAGAAAATTTTAAAATTTCCACAGAACAGATATCATAAAGACAACAATCTCTTATAATTTTTTTTTACAAAATGAGAATGATATAATTTTAAAAATCCAAGAAAAGGCCCCAATACAAAGAAAAACAATATTTGCTGGAGACTTAAAAACAAAAAACATAAGCAACTATCTGCTTAAAAGGGAAATCAAAATGGAAACTACAAGCTACATATAATTAAGATTTCAAGGGTGTTCCTTGGGGAACAAAAATTAAAATTCTTTATTCACATATCCAGAAACAAGAAACACTGAAAAGAAATGAACTATTTACACAACGGAAGAATGTTGGCAAAAATAACATAAAATGCCAAAGAAATGAATTACAAAATATAATGGCCAGAAGCTAAAAGTAATCAACCACGTCAAAGATAATGAAACCTTTGACAAATCTGTTTAAGAAAATAAGAGAGGATGCAAATTAAGAATGAAGGAAACAGGTATCACCAGTGTGAAAGTCACAGCTCACTCTTAGTGAGCAATCGTTCTTGGTCTGATACTGTTCTAAACACTTCGCTGATATTGACTCATTTAATCCTTAACCCAATCCTTTAAGATCAGTGCTATTATTATTTACTCTCTCCATTTCATGAAATGGAGAAAA
>JAKSZT010039089.1:1694-12980 GCA_026826555.1 Tolypeutes matacus | reverse complement strand
TTTTTTTTTTTTTTTTTCTAATCTTCCATAAGTGGTAAACATGTTCCTCTTCTGTTGGTCAGAAAGAGCATCCAAGACATGGCCCAGGCAAGGTACCATAGGCCAGTATTGACTAAAGAAAATCATAAATTATTTTTCTAGTGATCTTATAAAATATATTTTAATATATATTTTTAGAATTTCAGAATCTATTACCACTAATCCAGGTAAAATCCAAAGAAGAAGAAATTATTATTTTTACAATATAAAAAACTAAGATTTAAAGAAATTCTCTCAATCTTTCAAGCTTCATGCCCTGGAGTCTCCCAACCTATAAAATCTGTGTGTGTGTGGACCTCACAGTTAACTAGAGGACCCAGATCACATACCCACCTTTACAGTTTAAGAGAGGAAGCCTGAGGCAAATATAAGACATGGACTATAATTAGTAACAATATTTGGATGATGCTCTTTCATAATTTGTTACAAATGTTCCAAAACAATGCAAGGTGTTGGTAGTGGAATAATGAGGTATGGGAGTCCTGTATGATGTTCTGCATATTTATTTTGTAAGTTCACAACCTTTACTATACTTATTGTTTATGTACATTCATGTATAAGTGATGTACTTTAATACATTTTTAAATACAAAAAAAGAGAGGAAGCCTGAGGAATCATTTACAACTGCATCACTCACATCTCGCAGTTGAGATTCTCCTTTGAACCATCATAAAGTCACATGTCTTGTTGCTTCCACTGGATGAAATATTTCTGCTCTCCTGGCTTGGTGTTGCTGCAGAGCTTCAGTCACATCCCCACCAAGCACACGTTTAATAGGGCAATGGAGCCCCAAGTATTGATGAAATTATTATTCAAAATGTCATTCTCTAAATATTTTAAATTACAACATTTATTATTCCTATGACACTCATGATATTAAAGGATCTCAACTTCACTTATTTTATTAGATTAAAAAGGTTAAAAGGTAACATGATACACATTTAAAAAAAATATTTGTACCCATTATAAGCAGCACTATGAGCTTTAGAGTGTATGGAATAGTGAAAAGTAAAATGATGTGTATATTGTGGTGTAGATATAACAATGTTACCAAGAATATTTTCTAAACGTATAGTCTGAGAAATTGAGAATACCTATGTAAATGACTGAAAAGGCTTAATTTTGCAAATTTCCTGTTACACTGTAAATTTTCTTGCATTAAATTTAATTATACAGTGTATACCCTTTGGTATATAACATTTGTTCATTTAATTTTATTATAAAGACTATTAATGCTTCATAATACTAATGGATAATTGGAATAAATCTATAGAGTATTTCATACAGTATTGCCTCATATTTTATCTATTTATCCATTCACTTGCTCATTTTTATTACTTATGTGTATTTTATCATTTTTCTAAACTATTTGAAACTATGGTTTTGATGATATGTCCTTATCCCTTACTATTTAAGTACATATTTACTAAGAATAAATGGTCTCATATATCTCCATAGTATCATTATGACTTCAAAAATATAATATTGACACAGTACTTTATCTAACCACAGTACATATTCTAATTCCATAATTTGCTCCATAATATCATTTTGATATCTTCTCTTTCCCTAGTACAGATATAGATTATGTGCTATATGTTTTGTATTGATTTGTTATTTCTCTTTAGTTTCCTTTATTCTGAACAATTCTTCAGATTGCCTTTCCTTTCAAGACTAACATTTTGAAGGAGGAAGAATATACATTTATAAAATCATCCTCAGTTTGAGTTTGTCTGATATGTGCTCCTAACCTATTCAGTTTATGCCTCACCAGCTTGAATAGATATGACGATATACCCACAACTCGAAGTCCATCACCTCCATTGGTGATTCTAATTTTGACAACCTGGTTGAGGTGCTTCCTGGTCTCTCCACTCTATATTTACCATTTTCCCCTTGCAACTTTCACAGTGAGAGCAGTGATAACCTTAGTTTTTTACATTCATGCTTTTGCTCAATTCTGTAATATGCACAAAATAACTTCAGAATCACCATACCTATAAACACACACACACACAACACACAGGCAAACTTATATTAATAGTTCAAAATTTGTTCTTGTGTTTCTGATGGAGGGCTTGGGTTACTATATGATGCGTAACATTTAAAAATATTCTGATAATCTCTCCTGATTGAAAATTACTGAAGCAAACTTTTATGGTATAGATTCTATACATTAATTTTCCCTTTGCTTAGTTTTTGTTTCTTATTTTAAAAGTATTGCCTCTCAGTTTAGTATATGTATCTTTGTAAACTGGTGAGTCAGTTGGCTGTTGCTGAATAACAATACTCAGCAAGTATTCTTGTTTCTAAAACAAGAAACCTTTATTTAGCTCATGATTCTATGAGTGAACAATTTAGGCTGGGTTCTGCCTGGTGGTTCTGCTGATCTCAGCTAGGCTGGCTCATCCATCTGACCAGATACTGGCTGGCCCAGGATGATCTCATTCTTATGCTTAGCAGATTTGCAGCTGTTGGCTGGGATGATGGGGAAACTGGGGTATGAGTTCTGATCATCCAACAATTTATATAGAGATTGTTTACATCATAGTTGCAGTTTCCAAGAGAATGAACAGAGTGCATTTGGAAACTTACTCTCCTTTCTACCACATTCCATTAGCCAAAGCAAGTCATAAGTCCAGCCCAGATATCGACAGTTACATTTGAAAGTGCATGGATACAGGGAGAAAGACAGAATTATTAGTTTTTGCCCTCTACCATAGTTGTCTCAAATCTTTCTGGAAATGGGGGGTGGTCTATAAACAAATAAATAAATGAATGAAACCAAAAAAAGAAATGTGTTACATTATTGTAATTTGGTGTTTATGAAAATGGCATGAAAACCTACAGGTAAGTCATATGGCATTTGGTTTATATTGACTTTTATGATTACTGCTCTCTTTCCAAGTGTGTGAATCAAATATCAAAATGGTTCATACTTTGTAGGGTGTATTTGAGAAGTGAGGGTCCTAGATAAAGACTGAGGTTCAACCTCACTGTTATTCATCTATAACTAATCAAAAGGAAATATCATTGTCTTTGTGTGACTATTTAAATTTAAAGGAAATTTTAGTGATGATTGTGTGAAATATAATGAGAAACTGAAAATCTCTAGGATACAAGATAAACACATTAAACTCATTATTCCTTCTATTGTTTTTCATATACTTATGCTTTGTAAAAATTTTTAATTTCGAAAAATTTTTAAAGATACATAGATTACATACATGTTATACAAAAAATATAGGGATTCCCCTATGCCCCACCTCCTACCATCTCACAACTTCCCACATAAACATCCTTCATTAGTATGGCCCATTAATTGCAATTGATAAACACAACCTGGGGCTTTGCTATTAAGTATGGACCATGGTTCACATTGTAGAGCACACTCTCTCCCACACAATTCTGCATGATATATGATGGTATAAAATGGCCTATATCTGTCATTGCAATGTCACTCAGGACAATTCTCAAGTCCCGAAAAAGCCCTTGTATTGCAACTGCTTTCCCCTATCCCTGCACCCAGAGCCTCCAGTGGCCACTGGCTCCACATCAATGTTCTAATTTATTCCATTGCTTGAATCACAATATGTCTATTATAATTCAAGTAAGTCCATTCTAGTCCATAGCCCTTCCCCCCATCCTGAGAATTCTGGGGTGGAGAAGTCCACTCCACCTCCATTTGAGAGGGAGCTTATATCCCATGGGGAAGATGGATGGAATTATCCTGCCTGCAGCTGCAGACTCTCTCCATTCCCTGGGAAGGCCATTCTCCATCATCATCTCCTTGCCAATTGTACTGGGTGAGGCCAATGAGCTGTAGAGTACACGTTACTGCTCCACCAAGTTTCCAGGCCCAGCTGACACATGGATAGCCCAAAGGCTCAAGTCTCTGGATGTATACCTACAAACTACAGCACCAAGTACAAGTTTGAATAGAAGGGACAGATGAGCCATGTGCAGGGAAGACATAGTTGAGTCCAACTCTGTCACTCCCAGGAGCACAAACTCCTAAGCAGGGTCCACTGGCAAGGCATCAAACTCTGGAGCTTTCTGCCCTGACATGGGACCTGGGTGTCTCCAGAGCCCTTAGGAGCCCCACTATTTGGGGTGATATCCACTTTGGAATTCTATGAGATCCTACTGAGATGTGTGTGTTACCTCTGGGGTGATCTCCCAACTCATTTTGAAGTCTCTTAGCCATACAAACCCCAAACCCCTTTTATTCAAGGTCTTTTTCCAGTTGCGTTGCCAGTTGGTGCTTGGTGCCAGGGAGACTGATCCCCGCGAGTCATGTCCCATGCTGGGAGGAAGGAAATGTATTCATATGCTGAGTTTGGCTTAGAGAGATGCCACATTTGAGTAACAAGGATGCTTTCAGGAGTCAACCCTTAGGCACCCCATAATAGTAGGTTAAGTTTCAATTTCAAGAGCAAAGATTCATAAGGCTAGTTATCAATATCAAGGGCCCATCAGTGGATCATCCTCGTTCACCAGTCACTGCCCCTGCACTTGGGGAACTGTTGCTGCTGTTAGAGATTGTGGCAGAGCTCTCCAGGATGGGAATTAAGTATTCTCTCATTTATTGAGTGATTCTCCACCCACTGTGACAATGCCCTGTGAACATTTGAACATATTTATATACCTTGTATTTATGCACAGGTGAACTTCCTCCCATGCATCCCCCATCCCTGACACCCCACACCAATGATCCTCACCCACTCAATTTGTAACCTTTCTGTGATTCAAAGCTTCAGCAAAGATGAAGCCATTACAATAGCTGAATACAATTAATAGGAAAATGAAATAATAATGATAAGTTTAAAAGTAAGACATAAAATACATAATATTTTTTTAAAAAACTAAAAGATTGGGATATTAAAAAAAATGAAAAATAAAAAAAAATTTTTTTTGACCTTTTGCCTTTCCTTATGGCAATATCTGGTGTCCAGTCTGTACCGTGGCACCTTCTCCCACTGATTCCCCAGTGTCTCACTATTTTTCATTTTGTTTTCAAAGAAGTTTTAGGTCACAGTAAAGTCACACACAGAATACAGGAGACTCTCATATACCCAACATACTTCCCCTTTCCTCCTCCCCATATTAATACCTATTAAAATGTGGATGGTAGCATTCTTATAACTGATATTCAAATAGTGAAACATCGCTACTAAACATTGTCAATGGTCTTTACACTATGGTTTACATATTAAACCATACAGTTTTATAAATTTTGATGATATTTACTATGTCCTGTGTCCATTACTGTATGGTAATGAAGAACATTTCCACTGACCCCTAAATATCCCCTGTTTTATTTATTCCTCCCAGTCCATCTCCCCGGGGCCCAAGATGACCATCTGGCTTGACTCATTGGATGACAAGATTCATAGTTACATGCAACAAGAGGTCTTGACACACTGGTTTGTCATCTCCTATTAGGAACCACCATTGCTCTTGAGAGAATCCTGCTTGTGTATTTCTGAACAAATTGGTCCTCACAAAGATGGGAGTCCAACTCCTTCCCACTCATTATGGGGGTCTCCACCCACTCATACTTCATAGTATGACAGGATGTACACTCACACATTCCATTGAAGGCTGCTAGAGGTGCACCCTGTCCTGAAAGCCACCCCAACCAACACCCCAAACCAGTGACACTTCTATGTCATGTTACCATAAAAGCATTCCCAATTTTGTACTTTCAGCCTCATACCCACAAATCCCCAATTTTCACCTGGTATCTCTCCCAACCCTCCTCCCAGTGTCCTGGACCTTCTAACCCACCCTTCCCATTCTTTTGGATATGGATATCTAGTCCTCCAAGCACCATTTTTGAAGATGCCAAGCTCTCCCAACTGAGTAGGCTTGGTGGCTTTGTCGAATATCAGATGACTGTGTATGTGAGGATCTATATCAGAACTCTCAATTCAGTTCCATTGGACGGTATGTCTATCCTTGTGCCAATACTGTGCAGTTTTTATCTCTGTAGCTCTGTAGTATGTTTTAAAACCAGGTAATGTGATACCTACAACTTCATTTTGCTTTTTCAATATGTTTTTGGTGATTTGGGGCATCTTACCCTTCCAAATAAATTTTTAGTTAGTTTTTACAATTCATTAAAAAATACAGTGTTGATTTTTATTGGGATTTCATTTAATCTGTAGATTCATTTCGGTGGGATAGACATCTTGATGATGTTTAGCCTTCCTATCCATGAACAGGGATTATTCTTCCATTTAAGCCTTCTTGATTTCCTTTAACCGTGTTGTGTAGTTTTCTGTATATAAGCCCTTTATATCATTAGCTAAATTTATTCCAAGGTATTTGATACATTTTGTTACTATTGCAAATGTCATTTTTTCTTGATTTCCTCCTCAGATTTCTCATTAGTGGTGTACAGAAATGCTACTGATTTTTGAGTATTGATCTTATAGTCTGCAACTTTACTGAACACCTTTATAAGTTCTAGAAGCTTTGTTGCAGATTTCTTAGGGCTTTCTATTTATAAAATCATGTTACCTGCAAGTAGTGAAATTTTTGGATGTCTTTTATAGCTTTTTCTTGCCTAAGTGCTTGAGCAAGTAATTCTAAGACAATGTTGCATAGAAGTGGTGAAAGTGGGCATCCTTGAGTTGTTCCTGATCTTAGAAGGAATGCTTTTAGGATTTCACTATTGAAGATGATGTTAGCTGTGGGTTTTTCATACATACCCTATATCATGTTGAGAAACTTTCCTTCTATTCCTATCTTTTGCAGTGTTTTTATCAGGAAATTGTGCTGTATTTTGGAGAATGCTGTTTCTGCATCTACAGAGAGGATCATGTGATTTTTTTCTTTCAATCTGTTTATGTGGTGTATTATATTGGTTGATTTTCTTATGTTGAACCATCCTTTTATAAACGGGATGAAACTCACTTGGTCATGGTGTATAATTCTTTTGATATGTTGTTGAATGTGATTAGCATGTATTTTGTTGAGGATTTTAGCATTGAGGTTCATTAGAGAGTTTGGTCTGTAATTTTCCTTTCTTATGGCATCTTTGTTTGGCTTTGGTATTAGGATAATGATGGCATCATAGAATGAGTTAGGCATTGTTCTTTCTGCCTCTATTTTTTTAAAGAGCTTAAGCAGGATTGGTGTTAGCTCTTTCCAGAATGTTTGGTAGAATTCACATGTGAAGCTGTCTGGTCCTGGGCTCTTCTTAGTTGGGAGGTTTTTGATGACTGACTAACTCTTTACTTGTAATTGGACTGTTGAGATCATCAATTTCTTCTTTCAGCCATATAGGCTGCTTGTGAGTTTCTAGGAATTTGTCCATTTTCTCTAGATTATCATTCTTGTTGGCATATAATTTTTAAAGTACCCTTTTATGATGCTCTTTATTTCTATGGATTCAGTGGCGATAACACCTTCTTCTTTTCTTATTTTGTGTATTTGCATCTGCTCTCTCCTTTTCTTTGTTAGTCTGATTAAGGGTTTAGCAATTTTATTGACCTTCTCAAAGACCCAGGTTTTGGTTTTGTTAATTTTTTCTAGTGCATTCTTATACTCTATTTCATTTAGTTCTGCTCTAATCTTTGTTATTTCCTTCTTTCTCATCCCTTGTGGTTAGTTTATTGTTGTTTTTTGAATTCCTCCAGGTTTGCAGTTAGGTCTTCAATTTTAACTCTTTCTTCTTTTTTGATACATGCTTTTATGGCTATGAATTTCCCTCTCAGTACAGCTTTGGCTGCATCCCATAAGTTTTGATATGTTATGCTGTCATTTTTATTTGTTTCAAAGTAATTACTGATATATTTTGAGATTTCCTCCTTGACCCACTGTTTGTCTAAGTGTGTGTTGTTTAACTTCCATATCTTTCTGCCTAATCTGATTCTCTGTCTGTTAGTGAATTCTAATTTCATTCCATTGTGGTCAGAGAAATTACTTTGTATAATTTCAATCTTTCTTTATTCACTGAAAGTTGTTCTGTGGCTTAGCAGTGGTCTATCTTGGAGTATGTTCCATCGGCACTCGAGAAGAATGTATATCTCACTGTATTTGGGTGTGGCATTCTGTATATATCTATTAGGTACAGATCCTCTAATGTATTATTCAGAGAGTTTGTTTCTTTATTGTTTCTCTTTCAAGATGTTCTGTCTAATGGTGATAATGTTGTATTAATGTCCCCCACTATATTTGTAGAGGCACTTATGTCTCCACTTAGTCTTTCCAGTCTTTGCCTCATGTATTTTGAGGCACCCTCATTAAGTGCATAAACGTTTATGATTATTCTTTTTTCTTGAAAGATTACCCCTTTTACTAATATATAGTATCCATTTTTGTCTCTTCCAATAGTTTTGCATTTAAAGTCTATTATTTCTGATATTAGTATAACTATCCCACCCTTTTATGGTTGTTGTTTGCTTGTAAAATTGTTTTCCAGCCATTCATTTTCAGGCCTTTAATACCTGGGTCTAAGGTGGGTTTCTTGTATACAACATATAGATGGGTAATATTTCCGTATACTTTTTACCAATCTCTGTCTCTTGAGTGGTGAGTTTAATTCATTAATATTCAGTGTTATTACTCTCAAGGAATTTCATACATTAGCCATATTTTCTTTGGATTTATGTATGTCATATGTTTTTTTTTTTTTCTTTTTGTCTTTTTAGTTGTTCTTACACTCTCCTCCAACTCTCTCTCTCTCCTGTTTTTTCCTTTCAGTTGTAAAACTTCCTTTAATATTTCTTGAAGTGCAGGTTTCTTATTGACATACTCTCTTAATTTCTGTTTATCTGTGAATATTTTGAACTTTCCATCATTTTTGAATGGCCACTTTGCTGGATAAAGAAATTGCGGCTAGAAGTATTTTTCCTTGACCATGTCATACCACTGCCTTCCTGCATCAATGGTTTCAGATGAGAAATCAGCACTTAATCTTATTGAACTTCCCTTTGTAAGTGATGGTTCTCTTTTCTCTTGCTGCCTTGAGTATTTTCTCTTTGTCTTGATTTTTGGACATTTTGACAAGTATATGTCTTGGAGTAGGTCTGCTAGGATTTATACTGTTTTGGGTGTGCTGTGCTTCCTCGACATGTACATACATCTCCCTCAATAGGGTTGGGAAGTTTTCAGCCATTATTTCCCTCAATGCTCCTTCTGTACCCTTTCCCTTTTCTTCTTCCTCTGGGATGTCTATAATGCATATGTTTGTGAATTTTCTGTTGTCATTTAAATCCCTAAGTCCCAGTTGGATTTTTTTCTATCTTTTTATCTATCTGTTCTACTATCTGTTTGATTTCAGATGTACTGTCTTCCACATCACTAATTCTTTCTTCTGCCTTTTCAAATCTGCTGTTAGGTCATTCCTGTATCTTCTTGATTTCTTGGATTGTGCCTTTCATCACCATCATATCTGTTATCTTTTATGTATGTTTACAATTTCTTCAGTATGTTCTCCCAGTGTGTTCTTTTTTTTTTTATTATTCTGCCTATTTTATTTTTAAAGAAGCTTTAGATTACATAAATGTAACATCAAAATATAGGGAATTCACATATACCCCCCTTATCCCCACACATTCCCCATTAACATCTTCATTAGTGTTGTATATTTGTTAAAATTAATGATCAAATATTGAAGCATTGTTACTAAGCATGGTCTATAGTTTACATTATGATTTACACTTTGCAACACACAATTTTATGGGTTTTGACAAGATATATAATAGCTTGTATCTGTCATTGCAGTATCTTGCAGAATGATTCCAATGTCTCAAAAATGCTCCATTTTACACTTATTCTTCCCTCTCTCTCCCCTCAGAACCTCTGGTGACCACTGTTTTTATACCAATGTTACAAGTTCTTCCACTACTAGAATAATAATAAGTCTACTTTAGTCCATAGTTGCATTCCACCCTTATATTTGTTCATTCATCAAGCTTGAGGATTTGGGGATGGTGATACCCACTCTGTTTCTGATTGAAAGGGAGCTTAGATCACATGTGGCAGATGAATGGAATTATCTTGCTTGTTGTTGCAGATAAACTGCTTCTTGTGGTGGGATTTGTCCATCATCATACTTGTGTTAATTTCCCTGGGTGAGTCTGATGAACTGGAGAGTATACGTTGGCTGCAACTCTGTGTTCTTAATACCCTTAATCTCTTCCTTCACTTCATTAAATTGGTCCATGATATTTGTTTGGACAGCTCTGATTAGTTGTTCAGTGTTTTCATCTCTTTCTGGTTTTTAGTTTGTTCATTGGACTGGTCCATGTCTTCCTGTTTCTTAGTATTGTTTGTAATTTTTTTTGCCCTCTGGTCATCAATTATCTTAATGGGTTTATTCGGTTGATTAGCTTCTCTCTCTGCTCTAGAGTTTTGTTTAGCTGCTGGTTTTGTGTGTGTGTGTTATATTTTCTCATTCACACTTTGTTCTTCTTGTTCTGTTTCCTTGCTCTTTCTATGTTCCCTTGAAGGAAAAAGATTAGGGCCAAAGAAATAAAAAGGGATTTAAAAAAAGGGGGGGAGGAATAATAGTAATAATAATAATAAAAGTTAGAAGAGGGGCCATATAAGATTTAGTAAAATGAATATTTAACACATTAAGCAGTGTCAAGTAATAAGAGTAAAAAAGTAGAGTACCAACAATGAAATTGGAAACTGAATAGAGAAAAATATATAGAATGATTAAAGGACAGAATCATGAGAAAAGAGGGAAAGAGAAAAGAAAGGACAGAATGAAAAAAAATAATAAAAAGAAAACAGAATAGGATAGAAATTGAAATCAGTAAAGTTGAAGACTAATAAAAAAAAAGGTGGAATGTAAGAACTACAACAGAAGGCATAAGATAGAAAGATGAATGAAAGAAAAGAGATAGCATTGTTAGACAAAATCTGTATACACATAAAGTGGGAAATCAAAGAAGAGTCATGGAAAGAAGAAACAAGCTAGCAGCACCTAATTTTTTAAAAAAGGAAGTTGATGGAAAGAGGAATGAAAAACAAGAAACAAAAGAAAAAGACAATTAAAAAAAACCAAACAAACACACAAGCAATTTGTCAAACAAAGCTAAAGAAGAACAGTGTTCATACTTGGGCCCTTGTGGAGCCTCTCAGGCTGATTAAAATTAATGATCAATCAATTTCATCAATCAATTTCCCTGCAGGCTTCTCTCTGCAGGTTTGAGGAAGGTTTAAGCAAATAAACTAAGTCAAATTATTTTTTTTAAGTAATTTTTTTTTTTTTGGAAAAATAAGGGA
>JAKSZT010039087.1:0-19896 GCA_026826555.1 Tolypeutes matacus | reverse complement strand
TGGGATTGTATACTCAGCTCCAGGATCTTGACCAACATATAGTCTGAAGCCCCATGTTTTGCCTCCTACCCAGATATTATTGATACAGATGTGAATGGGGTTTCTGGAACCTATGGTTGGGTTCTGAGGCTTTCCTCCCCTGAAGAGGCTGATCACAGTATTTCTGGAACTCCATGGGGCCAAGGTTTCACAAGCCCATTGAGCACAGTGGTACTGTCCTTGAGTATGGCATTCTCGGGTCCCCTCTGCAGGGAAGGTATAGTGTATGGAGGCCAAGGAAGCCTGTGTAGCCTGTGCAAGCCCGTGAAGTACAGGAACACTCTGATGTCTGTGAGAATGTAGAGACCTGTGGAATCCATGGAGCTGATGGTGGCCATGGAGACTGTGAAACCCGTGGAAGTTTGTGGAGTCAGTGCTGGCCTAAGGAACCAGTTGAGTACATAGTGTCTGTTCATTACTGGGGAGGCAGGGGAGCCCATGAAGGCCTGTGCTGCTTCTGCATTCCCACGCACCCTGTTGAGTCTTTGAAACTCTTGTAGACCATGTAGGCTGAACACGCTCTTGGAACCTTTGGAGTACATGGAGCCCGTGGGGGCTGTGGATTCTGTGCATCCTGTTGAGCCTGTGCATATCCATGGAGAGTGTTGAGCACGTGCAGCCCATGTAGCCAGTGGAGTTTGTGGAGACTGTGGAGCCTGTGCATATCTCTGGAGCCTGTGGAGTACGTCGAGCCCATGGAGCCTGTCGAGACCATGCAGCCCAAAAAAACCTGTGTAGCCTACGCAGGCCCCTAGAGGCCATTGACATTTGTGGAGCATGTGCTACCTGTACAGACAGTAGAATCCATGGAGACTCTGGAGGCTGTGTAGGCCAGAGAAGCCTGTGGGTTCTTTGGAGCCTTTGGAGGCCCATGAAACCTGAGGATGCAGTAGAGTCTGTAGAAGCTGAGGATTATGTGGACCACTGTGTAGTCGGTGGAGCCCATTGTGGCCCATGGAGCCTATGAGGCTTGTGCAGGATAATGGAGCCTGTGGAGCCTGGGGAGCCTCTGGAGACTGTGAATCCACATGGAAGTCATGGAGGCCTTGGATATCATGGACCCCATTGAGCATGAATTAACTCTAGAGGTTTTTGGAGCCTCTTTACGGCCATGGATCCTGTTGAGATATTGAAGCCATTGGAGAACATGCTGCTTATGCAAGCCCAGGGAGACTGTGAAATACGTGCAGCCTGTGGAGCCCATAGAACCTGTGGAGTTGGTGGAGTCTGTGGAGCATGTGTATACCTATGAAGCCTGTGGAGAACGTGGAGCCCAAGGAGCCTGTGGAGTCTGTGCACTGCATGGAGGCATGTGCTAGAGGCCATTGACACCTGTGGAGCATGTGGTGCCTCTGGAGACCATAGATTCCATGGAGGCTATGGAGGATGTGGAGGCCTGTGGAGACAGTGGGCACTTTGGGGAATGTGGAAACCCATGAAGTCTATGGAGCCTGTGTAACACATTGAGTCTAGACTGAACTGTGGAGCCTGTGGAGCCCATGGAGTCTATAGAGGCCTGTGGAGAGTGTGCAGGTCTCTGGAGGAGGTTGAAGCCACGAGCCCAAGAAGTTTGTCAAGACGGTGGAGTTCACAAAGCCCATGGAGCCCTTGAAGTCTGGGCAGGCCCAGGGAGCTTATGGAGCCTATACAGGCCTGTCTATCCTGTGGAGCTCGTCGAGCCCATGGGGACCATTGAACCTGTTGAGGTATGGACTCCAAGGACACTACAGAGAATTTGAAGCCTGTTAAGGGCATGTAGCCCTTTGACACTTGTGGAGGCGATGGAACCTGTTGAGCCTGTGGAGATTGCGGCACACTTTGAGGCCTGAGGAGACTGTACAGTCCATAAGGCCTGTGGATTATGTGGAGCCAATATAACTGGTGGAGCCCATGGAGTCATCAAGGACTGTAGTGCCCATGGAGCCTGTGGAGACAATGGAGCCCATGGAGGTCTTTGGAGCTTTTGCAGTCCCATGAAGGACAGGGAGACTGTGAAGTCTGTGAGAATATAGAGGCCTGTGGAAATCATGGAGCTGATGAAGCCATTGAAGCTGTGAAACCTGGGAGGCCTGTGGAGACTTTGAAGGCCTGAGGGCCCTATGGAGCCCATGGTAACTTTGCAGGTCTGGTGAGCCTGTGGAGATCATGGAGTCCTGAGGAGCCTGTAGAGTTCTAAAGACCCCATGGAGCCTAAGGCAACTAGGTATGCCCCTGGAAAATGTGCAGCCTGTGCAGAAACTGGAGCCCATAGAGCCCATGGAACCCATGGAGCCACTGGAGCCTTCAGAGACTGTGTATCTCATGGAGGCCATGGAGCCTGTGCAGGCTCATTGTACAGGAAGAGCATATTGAGGCCATGGAGGAATGGGGAACCATGGGCCTGATGGAGGTTATGTAGGCCCATGAAGACTGTGGAAGCTGTAGAGTCAAAAGAATCTGAGAATCATGTGGATGCCTGTGGAGTCATCAGAGCCAATTTTGAGCCATGGAGACTATGAAACCTGTGCAGGCTGAAAGAGCCTCTGGAAACTAGGGTGCCTCTGGGGACTGTGAAGCCACATGAATGCCATGGAGGCCTTGGAGGTCATGGATCCCATGGAGCATGCATTGCCCACAGAATGCTGTGGAGACTCTGGACTCCCTTGGAGCATGTTGAGCCTTTGAAGCCCATGAAGACCATTCAGCCTGTGCACGCCTATGTAGTCTTGGAGCATGTGGAGACTGTGGAGCCTAGAGAAAGTGTGCTGTCGTGGATCTTGTGGAGCCTGTACATACTCATGAATCCTCTGGATCACGTGTAGCCTGTGGAGCCCTTGAAACTTGTGGAGCCTTAAGTGGCCTATAGACCTGATGGAGGCTATGGCAACTGTGCAGGCCTGTGGAACACGTGGAGCCTGTGGAGCCCCTGGAGCTCACGGAGCCCATGAAACCCATGGAAACATTGGTGCCTGCAGAGCCTGCATATCTCAGGAAGGCCAGGAAGCCTGTGTGGGTTATGGAGCCTGTGGAGCACATGAAGTCTATGGAGCCTATAGAGCCTTTGGAATCCATGGAGAATGTGGAGACTCTACACACCCATGGAGCCTGTGGAGAACGTGGAGACTGTGAAGCCTAGATATAATTATGGAGCCTGTGGAGCACATGGAGCCCATAGAGGTGGTGGAGTCTGGGCAGCTGTGGAAGCCTGTGGAGCCTATACAGGCTCTTAGAGGCCATTGAATCTTGTGAAGCATGTGATGCCTGTGATGATCATAGATTCCATGGAGACTGTGGAGGCTCTGTAGGCCAGTGGAGCCTGTGTAAACTGTTAAGGCCATGTTGTTCGTGGAACTGGTGGAGATTCTGGAAACCATGGAGACCGAAGAGCCCATGGAGACTATGGAGCACAACGAGGCCTGTGGATCCTTTGCATTCCCGTATAGGATAGGGAGACTGTGAAGTCTGTGAGAATATAGAGGCCTGTGGAACCCATGGAGCTGATGGAACCCAAAGAGGCTGTGAAATCCATGGATGCATGTGGAGACTGAGGTCGCCTGAGGACCCTGTGGAGCCCATGGTAACTCTGTAGGCCTAGGGAGCCTGTGGAGCCCATGGAGGCTTGTGGAACCTGCAAAATCCAACAGATCTCATGGAACCTATGGCACCTGTGCAGGATTGTGGAACATGTGGGGTCTGTTGAGCCACTGGAGCTCAAGTAGTCCATGGAACCCATGGAGCCTGTGGAGCCTGCAGAACCTGTATATCTCATGGAAGTCATGGAGCCTATGCAGCCTCATGGTGATGGAAGAGCCTGATGAGGCCATAGAGGAATGTGGGTCCCGTGGAACTCATGGACATTATGTCAGGCCATGAAGCATCTGGAGACTGTAGAGTCTGAAGAAGCTGAGGATTATGTGGACTCCTGTGGAGTGTGTGGGACCCATTTTGTGCCACAGAGACTCTGAGGCCTGTGCAGGTTCATGAAGCCTGTGGAGACAGTGGAGCCTCTGGAGACATTAAAGCCTCATGGATGCCATGGAGGTCTTGGAAGTCATGGAGTCCATGGACCATGCTTTGCTACGGGAGGCTTGTGGATTCTGTTCACGCCCATAGAGCATGTGGAGCATTTGAAGCCCTTGAGACCATGCAGCCTTTGCAGGCCCATGGAACCTGTGGAGCATGTGAATCCTGTGGAGACTATAGAAACTGTGGAGTCAGTGGAGCCTTTGGAGCCTGTGTGTATCCAGGGAGACTGGAGCTTGTGTAACATGTGGAGCCCATGGAGGCTGTGGAGAATGTAGAGACCTATAGAACTTATGGAGCCTATGGCAACATGCAGACCTGTGGTATATGTGGATCCTATGGAGCCTGTGGAGCCTGTGCACACCCAATGAGCCTGTGGAGCACAGAGATCCCATGAAGCCTGTGGAGTCCGTGGAGCCTGTGGAGCCTGTTCATACCCATGGAGCCTGTGGAGAATATGAAGCCCATGGAGGCTATGGAGTCCATGAGCCTGTGGAGACTGTGCATAACTATTGAGCCTGTCGAGTACGTGCAGCCTGTAGAGCCTATAGAAGCTATGGAGTCTGTGGAGAATGTAGAGCATGTGTATACCCAAGGAGCCTGAGGAGAACGTGGAGCCCAAGGAGCCTGTGGTATCCGTGCAGCATGTGGAGGAATGTGTAGCATGTGAAGGCCCCTAGATGCCATGTACACATGTGGAGCATGTTTTGCCTGTGGAGACCATAGATTCCATGGAGGCTGTGGAGGCTGTAGAGGCCAGTTGAGCCTGTGGGCCCATTAGGGACTTTGGAAGCCCATGAAACCTGTGGAGCCTGTGTAAACCATTGAGCCTATGCAGACCTGTGGAGCCTGTGGAGCCCGTGGAGACTATAGAGGCTTTTGGAGCCTGTGCAGTCCTGTGGAGTTGGTTGAGGATATGGAGCCCATGAAGATTGTCAAGGCTGTGGAGTTCAAAAAGTCTGTGGAGCCCTTGAAGCCTGTCCAGGCCCAGGTAGCTTGTGGAGCCTGTACAGTACTGTGGATCCTGTGGAGCTCATCAGGCCCATGGGGCCCATGGATCCTATTGAGGTATGGACTCCAAGGACACACCAGAGAATGTGGAGCCTCTTAAGGGCATGTAGCCCATTGACACCTGTGGAACCCATGGAGCCTGTTGAGCCTGTGGAGAATGCGGCACCCATTGAGGCCTTAGAGCCTGTGGGTTCTGTGGAGCTGATAGAGCTGGTGGAGCCCATGGAGTCGTAAAGGACTGTAGAGCCCATGGAGCCCATGGAGCTCATGGATGCTGTGTAGGCCAGTGGATCCCGTGCAACCTGTGAAGCCATGGAGACTGAGACCGAGGAGCTGGTGGAGTTTGTGGAAGCAATGGAGACCGAGATGCCAAAGTAGTCTATGGAGCCCAAGGAGGCCTGTGGAGCCTGTGCAGTCATGTGAAGCACAGGGAGACTGTGAATTCTATGAGAATATAGAGGCCTTTGGAAACCATGGAGCTGATGAAGACCAAGGAAGCTTTAAATCCTGGGGAGGTCAGTGGAGCCTGTGCAGGCCTGAGGACCCTGTGGAATCTATGGTAGCTCTGCAGGCCTGCAGAGTCTGTGGAGCCCATGGAGGTCTGTGAAGCCTGTAAAGGCCTATAGACACCTTGGAACGTACAGCAACTGTGCAGGCCGGCAGAACTTGTGGAGCCAGTGGAGCCACTGGAGCTCATGAAACCTATGCGAAACCATGGAGCCTGTGAAGCCCACATAGCCTGTATATCGCATGGAGGCCATGGAGCCTGAGTATGCTCATGGTGATGGCAGAGGCTGTTGAGGCCATGGAGGAATGTGGATCCAATGGAGCCCATGGAGGTCTTGTATGCCCGTGAAGCCTGTTGAGGCTACAGGGTTTAAAAAGATGGATCATGTGGAGAACTGTGGAGTCTGTGGAGCCCAGTAGGCTCATGGAGCCTGTGGAGACTGGGGAGCCTCTGGAGAATGTGAAGCCATATCGATGCCATGGAGGGCGTGGATGTCACGGAGCCCATGGGGCATGCATTGCCCCTGGAGGCCTGTGGAGCCTCTGAAAACACATGGAGTGTGTTGAGACGTTGAAGCCCTTGTAGACCATGCAGCCTGTGCAGGTCCATGGAACCTGTGTAGTCTTGGAGTCTGTAGAGCCTATAGAACCTCTGGTGTCAGTAGAATCTGTGGAGCCTGGGTATACCCATGGAGCCTGTGGAGCACGTGTAGCCTGTGGAGACCATGGAGCCTGTGGAGCGTGTAGAGTCCTATAAACCCCATGGAGTATAACGCAACTGTGCAGGCCTGTGGAATATGTGGAACGTGTTGAGCCAGTGGAGCTCACAGAGCCAAGAAACCCATGGAGCCTGTGCAGCCTTTGAAGCCCTTGGAGTTCATCAGCCTGTGCAGGCCAATGAATCCGGAGGAGCACGTGTAGTCTGTGGAGCTTGTAGAGCATGTGGAGTCGGTGAAGCCTGTGGCGCTGGTGCATAAATATTGAGCCTGTGGTGCATGTGGAGCCCATGGAGGTGGTGGAGTCCGTGCAGCCACTGGAGGCCTGTTTAGCCTATGGAGGCCCCTAGAGTTCATTGACACTTGGGGAGCATGTGCTGCCTGTGGAATACAGAAATTCCATGGAAACTGTGGAGGCTTTATAGGCCAGTGGAGACTTTGGGGACTTTGGAGCCTGTGGAGGTTCATGGAGCCTGTGGAACCTGTGTAAACCATGGAGCCTATGCAGAACTGTGGAGCATGTGGAGCCCATGGAGACTGTAGAAGCATGTGGAGCCTGTTCAGGCCTGTGGAAGTGGTTGAGGCGTTGGAGAACATGAAGTCTCTCAAGTCCATGGAGTTCAGAAAGCCCATGGAGTTTTCTGTGCAGGCCCAGGGAGCTTGTGAGCCTGTACAGGCCTGTGGATCCATGGGTCATTTTGAAGTATGTAGCCCAAGGACACTATAAAGTAAGTGCAGCCTGGGGAAAACATGTAACCCATGGACACCTGTGGAGCCTATGGAGCCAGTAGAACCTGTGATGACTGAGGAGCCAAAGTAGTGGTGCAGCCCATGGGGTCTAGAGAACTGTGGAACCCATGGAGCCCAGTGAGCTCATGGATGCTGTACAGGCCAGTGGAACCTGTGAATCTGTGAAGTCCATGGAGTCCATGGAGCTGGTGGAGATTCTGGAGGCCAAGGAGAATGAAGAGCCTGTGATGACTATGGAGCCCAAGGAGGCCGGTGGAGCCTGTGTAAATCTGTGAAGGAGAGGGAGACTGTGAAGTCTATGAGAATGTAGGGGCAATTGGAACCCATGGAGCTGATGGAACCCGTGGAGGCTGTGAAACACGTGGATGTCTGTGGAGCCTGTGTAGACCAGAGTACCCTGTGGAGTCCATAGTGTCTGTGTGGTACTGGGGAGCCTGTGGAGCACGTAGAGGCCTGTGGATCCTGTTTAGGCGTATAATCCGCTAGAGCCCATGGCAGCTGTGGAGGCCTGTGGAACATGTGGGGCCCATGGTGTCACAGGTGCACATGGAGCCCATGGAACGCGTGGAGACTGTGGAGCCTACAGAGCCTCTATATCTCATGGAGACCATGGAGACAATGCAGGCTCATGGTGCTGGCATAGTCTGTTGAGCCCTTGGAGAAATGTGGAGTCCATGGAGCACATGGATGTTATGTAGGCCCATGGAGTCAGTGGAGGCTGTGGAGGCTGAGGAGGCTGAGGATCTTGAGGAGGACTGTGGAGCCTATGGTGCCCATTTTGTGCCATCGAGCCATTTGGGCTGTGCATGCTCAAGGAGCTTCTGGAGGCTGTGAAGCCTTTATAGCCTGTGCAGACACATGGAGCCCATGGAGCATGCATTGCCTGTGGAGGCCTTTGGTGCCTATGAGACCCATGGAGCTGTAACTCCAAGCAATGTCCTAGCTGCCAAGGAAGTGTGTATACTGCTTAGTTTTGAAAACTGAAGAAACCACTCCATTGGTATATTACTAGGTAAATGCAGGCTTTTGACATTGTGAGTGACAGTTAGTGCACAGCAGCCAGGGTAACCAGGATCTTACTTAACTTTCAAAGTTAAGTACCTAAACTATTCACAGATATTAGGTAAAACCAGTGTCTTGAAGGTGATTGTAAGTGGAAACACATGCATAGCAGGAAATTAAACACAAATCTTACTTATATTGCTAAAGTGAAGGAACTAAGCATTGGCATATCGTTAGGTAAAATCAGTGTTTTGACATTGGTTGTAAGTGAAAACAAGGGTATCGAAGCCAAAGAAAGAAGTATCTTTCTTACTTTACAAATGTGAAAACCACCTGGATTCACAGAGCTTTATGTTAAAACCAGGATTTTGAAGATCATTGTAACTCCAAGCAAGTGCATAGATGCCAATGAAATGAGTATCCTGTTTTGTTTTGAAAACTGAAGAAACCACTGCATTGACATAACATTAGGTAAAAGCAGGATTTGACATTGATTGTGAGTGAAAGCAAGTGCATAGAAGCCAAAAAACAAGTATCTTACCTACCGTACAAACGTGAAATACCTCCTGCATTCACAGAGAGGTCAGTGGCACCAGTGTGTTGAAGTTCATTGTAAGAGAAAACACGTGCAAAGCAGCCAATGAAACAAATTTCTATATAGGTTATCTAAAGTGAAGAAGCGAGTGCATTCACCGAGCATTAGATAAAAACAGTGCTTTGAAGCTGAGTGTAAATGAAAACACATGCAAAGCAGCCAAAGAAACTAGAATCTTACATAGATTTCCAAAAGGAAGGAACTGCAGCATTCACATAGAAAAAGCAGTGTTTTGACATTGGTTGTAAGTGACAACAAGTGCATAGCAGCAGAGGAAAGAAGTATTTTATTTACTTAAAAAAATGAAGACCTCTGCATTGGCAGAGCATTAGGTAAATGCAGGTTTTTGACATTTTGAGTGAAAACAAGTGTATAGCAGCCAAGGAAACAAGTATCTTACTTACTTTTCAAAGATGAAGTACCTCCTGTATTCACAGAGTGTTAGGTAAATACATTGTTTGAAGGTGTTATAAGGGAAAACACATGCATAGCAGAAAATGAAATACCAATCTTACTGAGTTTTCAAAAGTGAAAAAACGACTGCATTTGGTATAGCATTAGGTAAAAGCGCTGTTTTGACATGGGTTGTAAGTGAAGTCAAGTGCATAGCAGGCAAGGAAATAAGGGTCTTTCTTAAATGTGAAGAAGATATTGGATTCAAAGAGCTTTAGATTAAAAAACAGGTTTCGAAGGTGTTGTAACTCCAAGCAAGTGCATAGCTGTCAATGAAATGCGTATCCTATTAGTTCTAAAACCTGAAGAAACCACTTCATTGGAATAGCATTAAGTAAAAGCAGTGTTTTGACATTATGCATGAAAGCAAGTGCATAGGAGCTGTGTTAGTCAGCCAAAGGGGTGCTAATGGGAAATACCAAAAATGAGTTGGTCTTTATACAGGGTATTTATTTGGGGTAGAAGTCCACAGATACCAGGCAATGAAGCATTAAGTTTCTTCTCTCACCACACTCCATTGCCACTTGTTAGAACAAGACAGCGGCCGGCATTTGCCAGAGTTTAGGCTTCTGGGGTTCCTCTCTTCCCCAGGTTGCATCTCTCTTTGGGCCTAGCTCCTGTTTCCTCCACAAGGTCAGCTGTAGACGACAGGTGAAAGGCTTGCTTCTCTTCTCCTGGGGCCTTGTTTCCAACATTGAAACTGATGCTCAAAAGACTGCTTCAACTGTCCTTTGCCTTGCCTTTTATATTTGATTCCCCCACCAATCAAGGGGTGGGGTTCAATGCCCTGATGATGTGGTTCAGTCAATGCCCTCATCATAACTTAATCATGCCCTGATTAACAGATCAATTTACAACCATGATCCAATTATATTTTTGGAATTCATAATTACATCAAATTCCCCAATGGTTACAGCAGCCAAACAAACAAGTATCTTACTTACATTTCAAACTTGAAGTTCCTCCTGTATTCACATAGAGTTATGTGAAACCAGTGTCTTGAAGTTGATTTTAAGTAAAAACTCATGCAAAGCAGCCAATGAAACAAGTCTCTCTCTCTGTTGATTCTCTAAACTGAAGGTCCAACTGTATTCACTGAGCATTAGGGAAAAGCCCTTGGAAACTATGTAAACTGTGGAGTCCATAGAGCCTGTGGGGACTCTGGAGACCGTGGGGCATGTGGAGGCCTGTGGAGCCAATGAAGCCCATGGCAACAGTGTAAGCCTGTGGACCCTGTGCCAGCCAGTGTAGTGTGTGTAGCATTTCAAACACAGGGAGCCTGTGGAGCTTCTGCAGGCCTGTTGACCAATTGGAACCCATGGAGCTTGTGCAGGCCCAGGGGGATTGTGGAGGCTATGGAATTTGTTGAGTCCGAGAAGTCTGGTTGAGGCCATGGAGACGGTGGAGCCTGTGCAGGACCTTGGAAAATGTGGAGTCTGTGGACACTGTGATGCCTGTGGAGCCAATAGAAGCCTGTGGACTCTGTGCAGACCATGGAGATCAGGGAGCCCAAGGATTTTGTGGATGCATTGGAGCCTGTGTTGCCTGTGGAGCCTGTGGACAGCTATAGAGCCTGTGGAGCACATGAATTCTGTGGAGCCCATGAAGCATGTGTAGCCTATACAGGCCCATGGAGCCTGTGGCGCCTGTGCAGACCAGTGGAATCTATGGAGACTGTGGGGCCCTTGGACAGTATGGAGCCTGTTCAGTTCCATGGGGCCTGTGGAGCCGTGGCCACCCTGGTATTAGTGGATGTCAGTGGAGCACATGGAGACCATCGCACCAGTAGACCTGTTGAATTCTGTGGAGCCAATGGAAACCATAGAGTCTGAGAAGCCCCTGGGGCATGTGGATCCCATGGATCACATTGAGGCCTGTGGAGCTTTGGAACATGTGGAGACCCATGGAGCCATTAGAGCCCATTGAGCCCATGGAGACTGCACACGTGTGGAGCCTGTGGAGCCCATGAAGCCCATGGATGACTGTGGAGATTGTGCATGCCCTTGGAACCTTTGGAATTGTGGAACACATGGAATCTTGTGGAACCCTTGGAGCCCATGAAAGCTTGTGGAGCCTGTGGAACATGTGGAGCCTGTTCAGGCTGTGAATGTGAAGGAGAACATAAAGTCCCATGGAGCCAGTGGAAACTGTGGAGCCCTAAAGACTCTGGGGTCCTTGGAACCTGTGTAAACTATGGAATCCATGGAACCTTTGGAGACTGTGGAGCTTGTGGAGACTGTGGAAGCCTGATGAGTTTTGCAGGTACATGGAGCCTGTGTAGCCTATGGAAACAGTGGAGACTTTGGAACACATGGAGGCCTGTGGAGCCTGTGCAGGCCCATGTAACCTGTGGAGACTGTAGAGCCTTTGGAGCCTGTGGAGCCCATTGAGTCAGTGGAGCATGATGAGCCTGTGCATACCCATGGAGCCGGAGGAGCACATGGAGTACCTGGAGACCATGAAACCCATGGGGATCAGGGATTCCATGGAGTCCTGAGTATCTATGGAGCCAATGGAGACTGTGAAGACAGTTGAGGCCTGTGAAATCTGTGCATCTCATGAATCCCATGGGGACCATGGAGCGTGCTGAGGTATGGAGATCGAGGAGAATGTGGAGCCAATGGAGCCAATTGAATGTACGTAGCCAATGGATGCCAGTGGAGTCCATGAAGCCTGTAGAGTCCTTGGAGCCAGTGGAGGTCTGTGGAGCCTATGAAGTGCCCTGGAGGCCACTGATATCTGTGGATCATGTGCTCCCTGTGGAAACCGTAGAGTCCATGTAGCCTGTGGATGCCATGGAGGCCAGTGGAGCCTGTGGGTCCTTTGGAGCCTGTGTAAGCCCATGAAGCCAGTGGAGACTGTTTTACCCCTTGGAATCTATGTAGAAAAAAAATTTCAGCAAATATAGTCAGTCAAAACAAAGTGTTCAAGATTTCCATGTTTGCCATTTAGACATTTGTTCTGGGGCCACCTTATTCGTGCATATTTGGAAGCTGCACTTTTCTTATCCTTCAGAAGAATGAAGGTACCATGGTTGATTTATGGGGTGTTGTTTTGTCCCCATCAAAAATCAAGTGCTGTACCACTGCACCATTTCCAAGTTATGAAGTCACCAAACTGGATGTGATGCTCATTTGAGGCAAGAGGAGCCATAATTGATAGAATTTTTAAAAAGGTGATATTGTTGCACTTCAAATATTGGATGCTTAGATGATTGATATTGGATCTTTCCTATTTTCTAATGAATGCATTCAATGATATAAATTTCCCTCTAAGCACTGCTTTTGCTGCACACAACAAACGATGAAGAAGCATAGGACATTAGAGAAGCAGAAAGAACCACATAACAAAAGGTGTGTGAGTGAAGCTATATCCACTTCCACAACATTACAGTCTTAAGATGAAGGCAGAGAATGTAAGAAAGTTGGGAAAATAAGTTCTCTGATGGCAAGCATTGTTTCCTCAAAATAACACTTCTATGAATGTGACTTCACTTTGAAGGAATTTGCATCATGCTGACCTAAGAATGAGGGAATCTATACAAGGAAAAAGAATGAAGAAAATGAGTTTTGCCTGTTTGCCCCACATGGTAGTCCTCCCCTTTAAGTGTAATGAGTGTGAAGGGTTCTTGGAAATTAAACCTCATGAGATACCTGAGAAATAATCTTTCAGAGAAAACATTTGAGTTTTCATGAATTTGGAAAAGCTAGGGACGCATCAAGGAACATGCAAGAGTAAAACCCTGTGTATGTAAGGAATATTGGAAATCCTTCAGTTAGTCATTTATTCTGGTTGAGCATGAAATATTCATACATTAGTTAGTATTGTAATGAACATGGGAATGCTTCCATCTGAAACAGAGTCTCATGGAATATGAGAAAATTCAAACTAGAGAGAAATTATATGAGTTTCCAGAATGCAGTCCGCTCTTACAATCATTAATTATTCCTCATTTTAAAATCCATACAGGGGAACAATCATAGAAATGTCATATATGTGGGAAAGTTTTCAGCCTGAAAGAAACCCTATTTATTCATAAGAAAATTCTTACTGAAGAAAAATCATATATATGTGGGAAAGCTTTAATTCAAATGTCAAATTTCATATACAAGATATTTCCTACTGCAAAGAAGCTCTATGCATGTAATGCATGTTGAAAAGCCTTTAGGTACAAATCATATCTCACAGAACATGTAAAAACTCATAGTGGACAGAAACAAAATGAATGTAAAGAATGCAGAGAAGCTTTCAGCCAAGAGAAATATTTCTTTAAACATCAGAGCATTCATTATGGACAAAACCCAATAT
Organism: Tolypeutes matacus; assembly: GCA_026826555.1. NCBI lineage: Eukaryota > Metazoa > Chordata > Mammalia > Cingulata > Chlamyphoridae > Tolypeutes > Tolypeutes matacus. The sequence goes on along the minus strand of JAKSZT010039087.1, from coordinate 6,513 downwards.
ATGCAATAAATGTGGAAAATCCTTCAACCAGGAGGATAGTCATTAACCATCTGAGAATACATACAGAAGAGAAAGCCTAGGAATGTGATGGATGTGGGAAAGCTTTCATTCAGAAATCAAGCCTCATCACACACCAACGAAGACAAACTGGAGAGAAACACTGTATATGTAAGGAATGTAGGCAAGCCATCAGTAGGAAGTCAAATCTCACTGACCATGAGGAAATTAATAGTGGAGGGATGTGGAGTAGCCTTCAGCCAGAAGCAGTATCTCATTAAACATTACAACATTCATTGGGAGAGAAACCTGTTAATGTAATGAATATGAATCTCCAAAGAATATCCACCTCCAGTCTGTGCAACTTTTTGCCAATTTTTTAAGGAAGTGGCTGTGACTGTGCAAATCAGGATGTCTTTCTCCTCTAGGAAAAGTGCAATTGCAGTTTTTTCTGAGATCCGCGCCTCCCACACCTTCTTCCACACCCATGTGTGTTAAACTTGTAAACACTGATTCATGCATCAGAACTCGAGATTTCTCTAAATTTGTGTAAAGATTGGCTTTCCATGTATTTCAAATTATCCTGTTTGTTTTCACTGGTTCTTCAATCCATTACATTCTGGTAAGCATTTTAAAAATTACCTTTTTACTAATAATGCTGCCCATTATTGTAGCATTTTCTTTCTTTTTTTATTGTAAGTAAACATCAAATATTTCACAATACATAATCATATTTGTAAAGTGATATATATAAATATATATGTACATATGTGCATTTGCTTACATAAATGGCATATATATATATTTTAAATTTGCTTAGATTACTTAAATATTACACAGAAATTACAGGGATTCCCATGTTCTCAACCTTCATCACCTCCCACTTCATCCCACCCAAACATACTTCATCAGTGTGGCACATCACCCACAATGGATATACACATCCTGGGGTATTGTCACCAAGCATAGATCCCAATTCACATCATAGACCACACTCTCTCCCACACAGTTCTGCACTGTATATGCTGATGTAAAATGGCCTACATCTGTCAACAGAACACCACTCAGGAAAAACCCCAAGTCCTGAAAAAGACCCTGTATTTCAACTGCCATTTCCGTCCCTGCCCCAAAGGCATCCCGGAGCCACCAGCTCCACCTCACTCTTATAATTTCTTCCATTCCTTGAATCATGCTATGTCTACAAAAGAATACCTTTAAGTCCACTCTACTCCATAGGCCTTTCTGCAATCCTGAGGGGCCTGGGATGGTGATTTCCACTCCACCTCCCAGTGAGAGAGGGCTTATATCCCATGGATACAGTGGATGGAATTATCCTGCCTGCAGTTGCAGGCCCTCTCCATTCCCTGGGATAGCCATTGCCATCTCCTCACCAGATGACTTGGATGTGTTCTTTGAGCTGTAGGGTAGGAGTGCAACTACATCAAGATTCCAGGCACAGCTGGCACATAGGTAGGCCAAAGGACCCAGTCTCTGGAAGTACACCTGACAACTCCAGCATCATATATAGGTTTGAATATAAGGGACCTCCATGTGCATGGAGAAGTTATTTGAGTCCACCTCTATCACTCTAAGAAGCACAGATTCCAAAGTAGAGTGCACTAATAAAGCATCAATCTCTGGGGCTATCCCCACTTAGGTAGGACCTGGGTGTCTCCAGAGCCCTGAGGAGCCCCTCTGGGTGGAATGATATCCACTTTAGTGTTCTATGAGATCCTACTGAGGTGTCCATAAGTTTTACCTCTGGGATGACCTCCCGACTCTGTTTGAAGTCTCTTAGCCACATGAGTCCATTTCTCTTTACCTTTTCCCCATTTATTAAAGGTCTTTTTCCAATCACATTGCCAGTTTGCACTTGCTATTTATCCCTCATTTTCAGGGAGCATCATCCCCGGGAGTCATGTCCCATGTTTGGGGGAAAGTAATGCATTCATATGCTGAGTTTGTCTTAGAGAGAGGCCATATTTGAGTAACAAAGAACCTCTCAGGTCGCAACCCTTAGGCACCCCTTAACAGTAATCTAAGTTTCAATTACAAGAGCAAAGACTCATGAGGTTAGTCATCAATAAAAAGAACCCATCAGTGGGCCATCTTCTTTTGCCAGATACTGCTCATGCAATAAGGGATTCTTGTTGCCCCCTTGAAGAATATGGTGGGGCTCTCCAGGCTGGGAATTCAGATTCCCTCATTACTGAGTGATTGTCTACCCACCATGACCATGCCCCATCCCTTGATGATTTGAACAATTTCATATATCTTTCATGTATTTCCAGATGAACGTACTCCCATAAATTTCTTATCCCAGACACACACCACCAGGGAATGGAGAGGGCCTGCATCTGTAGGAAGGATCATCCCACCCACCATATCCATGAGATATAAGCCCTCTGTCACTTGGAGGTGGAGTGGACATCACCATCCCAGTCCCCTCAGTATTGGGGGAAGTACTATGGGCTAGAGTGGACTTGATGGTATTCTGTTGTAGACATATGGTGATTCTAGCAATGGAAGAAATTATAACAATGAGGTGGAGCCAGTGGCCACTTGACACTTTTGGGGCAAGGAGGGGACAAATAGTTGAAATACAGGGGCTTCTTTGGGATTTGGAGTTTGTCCTGAGTACCATTGTGGCAATGGATGTAGGCCATTTTAAATCAGCACACACCACTCAGAACTCTGTGGGAGAGAGTGTGGTCTATCATGTGAACTGTGGTCTATGTTTGGTGGCAAGGCCCCAGGATGTGTAAGTCCATTGAGGGTGGTGGGCCACACTTGTGGGAGATGTTTGTGTGGGATGTGGTGGGAGGTGTGTATGGTGGGCAAAATGGGAATCCCAGGGTGTTCTGTGAAATATTTTCAGTAATCTAAGCACATCTTTAAATATATTTATATATATATATAACATTTTTGTAAGCAAATGCACATATATGCATATATATTTATATATCATTTTGCAAATGTTGGTATGTATTGTGAAAATTTTGATTTTTACCCACAATAAAAAATAGTTAAAAAAAAAGAACCCATCATTGGTCCATCCTCTTTTGCCAGACACTGCTCCTGCACTCAGGGGACTGTTGCTGCTCCCTTGGAGAATGTGGCAGAGCTCTCCAGGCTGGGAATTCAGATTCCCTCATTTATTGAGTGATTGTCTACACACCATGAACATGCCTCATCCCTTTGTCATTTGAACAATTTTATATGTCTTTCATGTATATTCAGATGAACTTACTCCCATAAATCCCCCATCACAAACACCCCCCACCAATGATCCTCTGCAGCCCCCATTGTAACCATTCTGTGATCTAAACCGTCCTTGGACATGAAGCCCATATAATAAACAAATACAATTAATAGGTAAAAGTAATAATAATTATAAGCTTAAATGCAAGGTATTAGAAAAAGGAAACTCAGAAGAAAAAAACACTAAACTTAAAATAAAATATAATTAGCAGATTGGGCCATTCAAAAAAATGGGAAAAAAACAAAAAAAATTATTTTAAAATAAATTGTTTTTTTTTTCCTTTTTTCATGGTGTTATCAGATGTCTAGTGTAATGTATCACTTTCCCCCTCTCATTCACCAGTGTCTCCCAAATTTTCATTTAATTTTCAAAAAGTTTTAGGTCACAGCACAGTCACACACGGAATACTATTTACTCCCACATACCCAAGCTCCCTCCTCCTTCCCCACCCCATATTAAAACCTGTTTTTATGGATGTTAGAATTGTTTTAACTGTTATACAGATAGTAAAATATAGCAACTAAACATTGTCAGTGGTTTACAAGATAGTTAAAAATTTAGACAGTACAGTTTAATAATTTTTGATGATATTTACCATGTCCTATGTCCATTAATGTAAGGTAATGAAAACCATTTCCCATGACCACTAAATACCCGATTTGATCTTAACTGTTCCTTCCTCCCAATCCCCCTGGAGCATATGACACTTCCCTGTCTTGACTCATGGAATGACAAGATTCATAGTTACATATCCTGGTTATTCCAACCTGCTCTTCCTAATCTACCCACCTGTGAAACCTGCAACATGAAAGCCAGTAAGGTCACTACCCATCTGTCCTATCCTTCAATATGCAACTATACTCTATCCCTTTACCATAGATTATGTCCATATGGTGATTTCTCACAGCCTACTTTTCTCTTTCTCTCACTTGTTAACCTATCTTTCAGGCAATGGTTCTCAGAGACTTCTCACTTTCCTCAGTTCAAATCAGTGAGGTCATATAATGTTCGTCCTTCAACTCCTGGCTTGCTTCACTCAACATATGGTCTTCAAGATTCATCCACGTTATTCCGTGTGTTAGCACTTTATTCCTTATCACAGCTGAGTAATATTCCATTGTATGTATGTACCACATTTTGCTTATCCATTCATCTGTTGACGGACACCGAGGTTGATTCCAACTTTTGCCAATGGTGAAAAATGCCACTATGAACTTTGGTGTGCATATATCTGTTCGTGTCTTTGCTTTCAGTTCTTCTGGGTATATACCCAGCAGTGGAATTGCTGGATCATATTGAAGATCTATTCTTAGTTTTCTGAGGAACCACCAAACTGTCCTCTACATTGGCTGGGTCATTCCACAATCCCACAGGCAGTGGATGAGGGTTCTTATTCCTCCACATCCTCTACAACACTTAAAGTCTGCCATTTTTTAAAAAGCTGCCATCCTGATGGGTATACGATGCTATCTCATTGTAGTTTTGATTTGCATTTCCCTGAAAGCAAGCGATATCAAGCATATTTTCATATGCGTTTTATCCCTTTGTGTTTCTCTCTTGGATGTTGTAAATGATGCTGAGAGCTACAGCATAAAGCCTTATGCATTTAAAAAGCATGCTTGCTGGCACTGAAACATTAGTAAATGTCTCCAAGGGCACTGCAGTGGGAGGAGGCAGATTGGAATGAACAATCCACTAAGATGTTATTGTCTGAATTCCCAAGAAAGATTGTCTGGGAACACTGAAACAGGCTGTGCTCTCACGTACCAAGCTGGGGAACTAGTGAAGGATACCCTACTTTTGTTATCAGCTTTGTAGTATAAAAAGCAGCTTCAGCCTAAATAAACTTGTCTGCATTCCACATGGAGTGAGGTCAACTGATCCCACTCTTCTTTTGGATCACTCACAGCAGTGTCTACCTCAGATGGCCACTTACATGGTGCATGAGTAGTTTTTTCTCTGGATCAGTGCCGTGGAAACAAGGACTGCTGGGTCAGACAGTCCTTGCATTCTGTTGGTGAGTCAAATAATCTTGATCATCAGGGTAATGGGTAATCAGTCAACTCGGTTAGAGGTCTATTCCCAAGTTTTGAAGAACCTATTAAAGAATACAGGGGTATCTCTTAGGATCTTAGAGTTACAAAAACTCATTTCTCTTGTACAGAAACATTGTTATGTATGGTCTCTGTATAGTCTTACTCCTGTTGCTCTTGAACCTTTAAAATCAGATGAAAATGAAGATATTAAAATGGATATTGTTATTGTTAATACTGTAGCAGAACAAGCTAATGATGATATTAATGAAAACATATATGAAAAGTTAATAAACAGGAAAAAAAAGATTAACTCATGTCTATTAAAAAGAAAAAGGGAGTTTATGAAACTTGTCCGGTGCTCGTTAAGCTGTCAGCTCCAAAAGTTAATTTATTGTCTTTTGAACCAACATCTATCCATATCGGATGGAGAGTCCCCTGATCCCAGTTTCTCTTCTTGTTTTATTCTTTCTTCCTCATCTGCGGGACCGTTTTCACGGACCCAGGTCCTGACTGCTACCTGACTGGCAACTTATGGTATCTGAATGTATATACAGATATATTTTTTACAACATTTGATGACCCTCCAACAGTTTCTGCTTTTCTGCCAACACCATACTCTTCAATTATGAAAAGTATAGTACAAGGAAGTAGAGAAAGAAATTCAGTCTCTATGCAATTTTTTTTTTACTTTTCCAGTAACAGTTACTCAAATTCCAGTAGATGGTAACAATCCCCAAGAGGGTGTACAATATGAGCATGCTCCTATATCTTCTAACACTATCAAAGAGTAAAAACAAGCATACATTCAATATGATATAAATTCTCCTTATACTCAAGAATTGGTGCAAGGAATAGCACAAGCAAACAGAATAATTCACTGGGTCTGGGATTTGTGAGCTCAAGCTGTTCTTAATTCAGCAGAATTTTTACAATTTAAAACTTGGTGGGCTGATGAAGTTAATATTGTAGCACGATGAAATCAACAGCAAAATCCACCAGTTTATTACTGCTGAACAAATATTAGGAACAGGTCAATGGGCTGGGATTCCTCGCCAAGCTCAATATGATGATATTGCCATTGTCCAAGAGCGATTGTGCTGCCTATTTTCCTGGTGATGAATCTCCACCCCTGGACAGGCTTTACAATCATTTTCAAAAATTGTTCAAGGAAATACTGAAACCTATGCTGAATTTGTAGCAAGCCTGGCAGATGTAGTC
>JAKSZT010039081.1:0-10294 GCA_026826555.1 Tolypeutes matacus | reverse complement strand
CCCGGGGCTGTGCTGGGGAGAGGGGGGCCCCCGGGGCTGTGCTGGGGGAGAGGGGGGCTCCCCGGGGCTGTGCTGGGGAGGGGCAGGCCAGGGAGCCTCCCCAGGGGCTGCACCCTGCATCTGAATTGGAAGTCAAAGCTTGGGGTGGGGGGCGCAGACAGGGCCTGAGGCAAAAGGGAGCTACCCTAGACCCCCCAGCCTTTCCGTTCTGCCACAAAGAGCCGGGAACAGCCGGGGCAGTGGGAAGCAGGCACCCCAGCCCTTTCAGACGGAAGGGGGTACAGACCTGGGGGGGGGGTTTGCACCGCCTCTCCCCCACAGAGAAGCTTGGTGGGAGGCTGTCTGGCGTATGCCCAGCAGGTCACTTCCATTTTCGAGTCTAGAGGGACAGACCGCAGGACAGTCTGTCGTTCTCCCTCCTCTGCCTGCAGGACTGGCCCCTGCCTGCCTAGGGCTGTGGCTTGGTTCCCCTGCCCTTCCCAGCCTCACCCCCTGCTTCCCGCCCGTGGGTCCCCGCTGGGAGCCCAGACGCCAGGCGCAGTAGTGGCCACCATGGCAGGCCCCGCAGCCATGGGCCAGCCCTGACCTCGTGTCCATTCTCCAGGCACTCGGGACAGGGATGTCACAAGCAGCATCTCAGGTTCCTCAAACAGACGAGACCATTGGTTGGAAGATCCCCTGGCCCTGCTTTGCTCGGTTTTCTTTATGCCTGGGTGCCGGGCTGGTCAGGACTGGCCTGGCCCTGTTAGCAGTCTCATCACACAGGCTTCCTTGTGTTCTAGAAAATCCCTGTCCCTTTACTGCCCAGTGTCCTCCAGGGTCTTCCGTCATGCTCCTGCCCCTTGCTCACTCTAGCCACTCTCTGCTCCTGGATCTCCCCAGCTTGTCATGCCCCAGGACTTTTGCACAAGCTTTCTCCTCTGGCTTCAGATCCATGGTTGGCCCCTCCATTCGTCACCGTCCCTGTCCCAGTTCTCTGACGGAAGAGGCCTCGGTTGGCTTATTCACTGCTGTGTCCCCAAACCTGCACATACTAGGTGCTCCGTGAGTACTTGATGACGAAATGAGTCTTCGTGCCTTCCTGGGGAAGCCAGTTGTGCTAGTTATTTTTATTTTTTTTTTAAAGATTTTATTTATTTATTCATTTATCCCCCCCTTGCTGCTTGTGCTCGCTGGGTCAGCTAACCGCGCCGTGCGGGCGGGCCTGCCCTCACCAGGAGGCCCCGGAAACCGAACCCGGGGCCTCCCACATGGTAAACGGGAGCCCCACTGATGGAGCCACAGCTGCCTCCCTGTTAGTTATTTTTAAATGTGTGCTGTGGTTCCGTATAAACATAACATCTGCCGTCTCAATCACTTCCCAGCGCACGGTTCCGTGCTGCTGGTCCCGTCCACCGCCACCGCCCATCGCCCCCAACAAGCTCCACTGAGCAGGATCCCCGACACCTCCCTGCCCCACCCCAGCGCCCTGCAGCCATCTGTCTCTGAGGATTGGCACATTCTACACGTTTCCTATCAGTGGGATCGGACAATATCTGTCTTCTAGCGTCTGGTTTCTGTCAGCGTGACGTCTTCGAGGTCCACGCTGGAGTGTGGGTCAGCGTGTCGTTCCTTTCTGTGTTTCTCTCTCGTCTGTCGGTGGACACGGGCTGCTTCTGTCTTTTGACCGCTGCGACATTCTGCTGTGAATTTCGGGGCTCGGGCATCTGTCCACGTGCCCGTCGTGCCCTCCCCTTGCTGACGGCTCAGTGCAGGGAAATCGTACACCTAAAGATGACAGCCAGCAGCACACTGACCGAATGGACAAAGAAATCTCCTTCCCCTTGCAAAACACAGAAGTGCTGACGAGCAAATCAGAAAAGTTAATGTATAGCTGAGCTCAAAGCCCAGAACGGGAGAACTGCAGAAAACAAAAACAGCAAAGTTTCAAGGTGGTGAGCGGGTCTGAAGTCAAGGGGAACCAGGACCAGCCATGGGCCCAGTGGATTTTGGAAAAAGCAGAAACCAGGCTTTGTGCATGACGCCGGAGTCAGTGCTGCCTAGACGAGGAACAGACAAGAAAAAAGCTGCTGGAAGCGTGAGGCAGCCTGCTGCCCCGTCAGGGCCTTGGATGGAAAACAGCCGCAGACAGAACAGACCCTGCAAGCTCAGGACTCTGCTGTGCATGAGTGGCAGGGCTGGGTTTTCCCGCTTTGTTGTACAAGGACCCCTGACCAGGAAATTAGGGTAAACCAGATTTAGCACCAGGGAGACCCGGGACCCCGCAGAGGCAAGTGCAGGACTGCTGGAGGCGGTCGCTCGAGCAGGACACATGCGGCTGCCGTGGGAAAGCAAGCCCTGCCGGGCTGCGCGCTGGCAAGGGAGCATCGGAACCGAGATGCCGGCACTGTCGCAGGAAAGCTGAGAGTAAGTGTGCTCTGCTCAGGGGCAGGTTCCAGAAAACGGTACAGCAAAGGCAGGACAGTGTGACAAGGGAACATCTAGAAAGTCACACACTTGGAGCCACTGAAGGTTAGCGTAGAGGTGAAGAGGAAATTAGCGGAAGACGGGTCTGACGAGACTTCGCAGAATGCGGCCCAAAGAGAAAGAGACAAGAGTTATTGGGTAGGAGTCGAGCCGTGTACAGAAGTCTGAGAAGAGCCAACGTGCGTATAACGAGAGTTCCAGAGTGGAGAATAGGAAAATGGGAAGAATATGGAAAGAGAATTGTAGAAATGAAGAAATGTCTGATTCAAGAAATCTTAGCTACTGGAGGGAAAAAAACAAACACGAATTGCTATCAGACTGCAGACTTCTCATCAGTAAGAGATGCCAGGAAGCGATGGCTAGCGTCCTAGGTGCCGAGAGAAGCCAGTCAACCTGGAATCCCAGCACCCAGGTAAACTGCCCTTGCCAGGTGAGGGCATTTCCAGATATGCAGAGTTACTGCTGATAGGCGTCCGGGAGTGGACTGCTAACTTACAAGAAGGAAACTGAAATCAGAAGAAGGAACTGGAGTGAAGAAATGGAAAAGTTGGTAAGCACCGACTGTAAACAATTAAGAGCGGTGGAGGCGGAAGCTGAAGTTAACCCTTCTCAAGTTCCTTGTGAATCAGGAAGTGGGATTGTTCAATAACACGCTTGCGACATTTTGGGGAATTTACTTAAGCATGTGAGGATTAATGGTGGACTAACTTAACATGTGCCTCTTGACGTGATAAAACCTGAAGCATCCAACGCTACCTTTGGGCAATTCTTGTTGAGATGGTTTTTTAGTCCAATCAAGCTAACTTCCAGGCCACTGAACCCCACACGGGAGGACGAGGTAAATGGCATCCTGAGAACAGGGGGGCCGGTCTGGAATGTGGGGTGTTCTCCCAGCCTCTTAAAAGGCAGTACTGGGGAGCGGGTGTAGCTCAGTGGTCGAGCGCCTGCTTCCCGTGTGGAAGGTCGCAGGTTCAATCCCCAGCACCTCCTTAAAAAAAATGAAAAAGGAGGAGATTTTAAAAGGTGAAAGAAATACAAGCCCAGATACGAGAGCCTTGGTAAGGCAGAGCCTGGTTAAACAAAAAGCCTGAGAGACGCTCGAGACGTCTTTGGGGGAAATCTGAACGCGGACGATGGGAGTCAAACAGCAGCAGGTTCCGGGCGGCGGAACGAGTGGCCTGCGCCGGGCCGACTCGGGCCTCCCTGCTTGCTGGCGGGGAAGGAGGCCCAGCGCCGTGGCTCGGGGGTGGCGCTCGCCAGCCGGGCAGCTCCACAGCTGCGAAAGGGAAGGGAAGTTTGGTCACTCAGCAGAGGCGGGAAGCGGAACAGAAGAGTGAGTTTGGCCCCCGCAGACCAAGCCGGCACACGCAGCGTGGGGCGCCGTGGTCAGCCAGCGAGCGCGTCGGGCTTGCTGTCAGGCTGCTCACGGGTTACGACGTCCGAGCCCCAGACGGGAAGCCCGCGCGACGCCCCCGAGGAGACAGCCCTCGGGCAACGGCCGCCAGGTGAGCGGCCACGCGGCTTGGCGGCCCGGCCTGGCCCGCAGAGGGGCAGCAGCCCTTTCCCGACTTGGGTGGGGGTCGCCTGGAGCTCGCGGCAGTGAGGAGGTGAGGCAGGTGCCAAGCGCGGAGCGCGCCCCGTGAAGGCATGGAGCAGGAGCCGGGGCGGGGCACGGGAGGGCGCGAGTCGACACATTGGGCCTGGGGTCCGGGCCCCCCCACTGGCCCACCCCGCCCCCGGGATCTGCAGGGGTCTGCGCACCACCTGGGCCCCCTGCGTGGCCGGAAGGCGGCTAACATGACGGATTGCGGGCAGCTCTGGGGTGGACTGGTGGCCCGGCAGTGGGGGGTGGGAGCAACAGGGTGAGGGAGGGGCAGGAAAAGCCCCCCGCGGGCGCTGCCTCAACACCATCTGCTCTCCCACAGTTCTCGTCACTGGCGGCATCGTGGCCACTGCCGGGCAGTTCACCCAGTGGTACTTCGGGGCCTACTCCATGTATCCTTCCAGGCGGGCACCAAGGGGGGCACGGGCAGGGGTGCCAGGTGATGGGCCCCTGGGCACGGTGCAGACGGGTTCTCCAGCCTCAGCAATGCGGGGGGAGGCCGGCGGGGCCCACTTAGCATTTTGGGAACCCAAGTGGCTCTCGGGGACCCCTTGCCCCCCTCTTCTGTCAGACCCAGCCTCTGCCCTCTCCCCATGCTGGGAGGGGTGCTGCCTGCCCGAAGCCTGGGGGTCCCCCAGCCGTGGCCTCAGATCCCTCTGCAGCCCCTTAACTGATGCCTCAGTGTGGCAGGCGTGTTCATCTGTCTGCTCGAGTACCCACGAGGACGGAGGAAGAGGGGCTCCACCATGGAGCGCTGGTGGGTCTGCCCCCCCACTTCCTGGCCCACCCGGGGCTCCCCTCCCCCACTTCCCGGGGCTCCCTCTCACCCCCTTGCCCTGGGCCAACCTGGGGTGCCCCCCGCCCAGCCCACTCGGGGGACTCTGGGCCCAGGTCCACATGGGCAGGGGGTCGGCCACTGGCCCGTCCTCCCAGGCTCTGGCGCCCACCATTTCCTCCTGGCACCTGCTCAGCTGCTTGCCCTTGGTGCCGGCTGCCCTGGGGAGGGCGGGCAGTCCTGAGTCCAGGCGCTGACCCCCAGCCTGTCTTCCCGCCCCTGCCCAGTGGACAGAAATACATGACCTCTGTGGTGAAGCTGTTTGGACCCCTCACCAGGAACTACTACATCCGGGCCCTGCTGCATCTCGGGTGAGCCCCCACCCAGCTCCGGAGAACTGCAGATCTGGGGTCAGCCGACCCCCCCGGCCTGGCCGTGTGGGCCAAGCCAGGGCCCTCCCCGCCCAGATGCTCTCCAGCCAAACCCAGCGCTGCGCCCCAGCAGAGGCCAACGTCTGTATCAGTTAGCTCTTGCTGCGTGACAGTCCACCCCGAGCCTTGGGGGCCTTGAGACAGTCACAGTTCTGGGGTGACCGGGCGCCGCTGGGCAGCTCTCCCTTGAGGTCAGTCACATGGCGGCTGCGGTCCCCAGGTGCACACCTGATAGTGCTGGACGGAGGCTTGACCTCTGCACGGCTGCTGGTTTCCAAGAGCCAGTGTCCCTCGAGTCCAGGTGCAGGTGGAGGGAGGGAGACGGGGCCGGTGTGCCCGGGCCCAGCGCCCTGGGGACAGCTCGCTGGCAGTCCGTTCTGTCCAGAGCTCCGTGGCCTCTGACCTCAGAGCCCCGCCCTGACGTCCTGCCTTCCCTTGCGCTTGCCCTGCCCCCGCCCCAGGCTGTCAGTACCCGCAGGCTTCCTGCTGGCCACCATCCTTGGGACCGCCTGCTTGGCCTTCGCCAGTGGCATCTACCTGCTGGTGAGTGGCGTCCCCTCCCCGGCCACCCTGCCCCGGCCCCTCAGGCCGTGCCACAGCCGCAGGCACAGCGCCCGTTGCCCACCCAGCGTGTGTGAGGCCTTTCCCTGCCTTCGTTCCGTCTGCGCCTGCGGGTGGGGGACCCCCGTTTTACAGCCCAAGGAGCAGGAGCTCCGAGGGGCTTGCCCAGGCTCGCACAGCCAGCCAGGGGCCAGCCCAGGTTTGGATCCACTTCTCAGGCCCTTTCCTCGTCTAGACCGTCTTTTCCCCGGGTTGGGGGGTGGCAGGACCTCGTGGCCGTCCTGGAAATTGGCCTTCTGCCATCGGGACGTGCTTGTGACGAAGCTGTCGTTATACGGCAGGTGTGGAGAGCTGCCCACTCAGCTGTGTCCGCCCCGCGCCTGGCCCCGGCAGAGGCCCTCAGCTGTCCGCTCATTTATTCCCTTTTACCCCCAGCGCCCACCCCCAGAGGCAGCTGTTCTCGCGTGTTCCGTGTGTGTCTTTTCGTTTGTGCTCGGGAACGTGCAGCCTTTGTGTGCTTTCTGTGTGTAAACGGAGTCGTAAACTCGGTCTAAGTCTCGGCGCCTCTGGGCTCGTTTCTCCCGGCGCTCGACCTCGGCACCCCTCCCTGGGCCTGCGCCTTGGTGTCGTCGCCCAGCTCCCCGCTGCCCACGCGGCTTGTCCCCTGCAGACCTGGGCAGGCTGTCCTTGGGTTAAACCCGGAATGGAGTTGCACCCTCGTCGGCCGTCCAGGAGGGCCGTCACTCCAGCCTGCGCACCCTTGGGTCCCTTCTGGGCCAACAGATGGGGGCAGCCCCTGGCAATCTCCAGGTAACTGAGTCTGAGCATCTCTCCATGTGCATTAGCATCCGAGTTCTCCGCTCCTGTGAGTTGCCTGTCCGTGTCCCCTGCCCTCGTGGCTGTGGAGTGGCTGTGTTTTTCCTGTTGATTTGCAAGAATTCCATGTACAGTCTAGCTTTTGGTCCCTTGGGAATTTGAGACACAGGACTTCCTCCGTTCTGTCGAAGGCCTCTTAGCTCTGTGGCGTCCTTCGTTGAACAGAGAAGTGTGTCCCTCTTGCTTTCTGTTTGCTTTATGGTTTGTACATTTATATATTTTAAAAAAGCCTTTCCCGGCCCCTAGGGTCACACAAGTATTTTCCTGCATTTTCTTCTACCAGCGTTCTCGTTTCACCTTTCAGGACAGAATGTTCTGGACCCTAAGTTAGGTGGTCTCAGGTCCATTGCAGTGCTGAGCCTCCCAGGTGCTGCCGTGTGCTGGAAGACGGGGGAGTGGGTGGGGTTCAGCCTGTGTGTGTCCTGCTCCCGGGGAGGGAGAGCCCCTGCCGAGCAGCCCACCCCCTGCGGGGGCATCGTCTGCGGAAATGCCGGGGACCCCCGGGGGTCCAGGCTAGGCTGGCTACAGGTGAGGGGTGTCCCCCCACCCTCCTGAGCTGCCCACCCTGCCAGCCGGCAGCCCTGCCTGACCCAGCACCAATGGGAACCCTGCGGAAGTGGCCTCAGGGCCCCCTTCCCGCCTGACGGGCCCCTTCTTGGTACAGGGGCTTGGGCTTGGGGTCAGGCAGACCCTGCCCCGGCTGTCCTCAGGCAAGTCACCCAGCCTTGGTCCTCACAGGCTCAGGCGTCCATCCCTGCCCCCACCCCAAGAGCCACATGGGTGGGGGTGGTCCCGAGGGGGCCTTCAGGGCGGCTCCCAGCGTGGCCTGGCCCCCCTCACCCCCCAGGCGGCCGTACGTGGCGAGCAGTGGATCCCCATCGAGCCCAAGCCCCAGGAGCGGCCGCAGGTTGGGGGCACCATCAAGCAGCCGCCCAGCAACCCCCCGCCCCGGCCCCCTGCCGAGGCCCGCAAGAAGCCTGGTGAGGAAGAGGCAGCGGGGGTCCCCCCCGGTGGCCCCCACGTCAACCCCCTCCCCGTGACCGATGAGGTCGTGTGACCGGCGCTGCCCCACGCGGCCACCAGGGGGCATCGCGTCCACCTGTAATAAACAGTCAAATCACGGTGTGTGACTCTTCCTGGAGCTGGGGGGGCAGCGTTGGCCTGCCGGGGACAACGGGGTTGAGACCCCGGAAAACGCCCCCTTCCCTGCCTGCGCAGAACCTGGGGCCGTATTCAGGTTTCATTAGCTGCAGCAATTTCTTTCTCAGTGGCACATAAAATTTTTGGTGCATCAGATATTCCATGAAATACGGTATTTGGAATTCCAAGTATTTTTTTATTTCTACTCTAGAAATTTAATTCCCTGACCCCAGGAGGAGTGGAGCAAAGCAATCGTTCCTCCCTTCCCAGCTCCCCTGGAGCATCCCTGACACCAACCAGAGGACTTGGAGTTTAGAGACGTCCAGTGGGGCTGAGTGAAGAGGGGAAGTAGATGCCGGCAAAGCAGGGGTCTTCAGCAGCCAAGGAGAGGCCTGGTGGCTGCTGCCCTCCTCTGCCCGGCTGATGGCCGCCGCCGCCTGGCCTGGCTTCTCCCCTCCCCGCCTCTGAGGCCTTGACCCGTCCTGCCCTCCCGCCCGCCTTCAAGGCCGAGCCCCTCGCCCTGCGCCCCTTCCGGCCACTCCCCGAGCTGCGGCCAGCGCCTCCCACTCAGGGCCCCCAGGCGCCCCCAAGCCCCACAGCTAGCCACGGCGTGTGCCCCCGCCCCAGCGCCGCCCGCCCCGTCCTTGGGGCCTCCATCCGCAGCGAGGCTCCCGGGCTCCCTCTTTGGAACTGCCACCCCCTCTCCCGCCCTAACCTTTGGCCATCGACAGACTAAGGTTTGACTCGCTGGCCGCCATCGGCCACCCTCGGGGCTTCGGGGCCAGGAGGTGGGACCGGGGCCTCGGCCTGCCTTGGCCCTGTGCGCTTCCCAGAGACGGTGCTGGGCGCGCAGGGGCCCAGAAGGAACCTTCGACTCTGGGGCTCCCGGTTGACGGTCCCTCTCCCGGGCACGCAGTGGGTGCGGGTGGAAATGGCTGGCCAGGCAATGGGGTCCCCTCAGACTGCCCAGAGACCCCCGGAGTGCAACAGCAGCCCTCAGCCAGCACGTCTTAGACGCGGAGACCAAGGCTCTGGAGGGGGGCAGAGCCAGAACTGCCCCTGGGCCCCCCCTGTCCTGCGTGCCTGGTGACACCCCATGGTGAGCTCCACCCTGGGCCCTGGGGTCCCCGGGGGGGGCACAGTGGTGGGCAGAAGCCCCCCAGGCTCCCGGGAGTTTGTGGGCCCAGAGATGGCATTTCCAGGGCGCCTCCTGCTGTCCCCTCGGGGCGGCCGTCTCAAAGCACCATGGACAGGGGCTTCAGACAACAGGAATTAAAACAATAGCTTGCTCTCTCCAGGTCTGAGTCCAGAGGCCCCGCCAAGGTGCCGCCCCCCAGGCCTGGGCGGTCCTCGGCTGGTGGTGCGGCCCCGCCTTCTTGTCCCGAGGACGTCTGTCCTGGAGCAGACCCTCCAGCGCAGCCTTGTCACTAAGTCCATCCAAGCTCGCTCGGGGGGCTGGGGCAGGGCAGGAACATATCCTTGGGGGGCTCAATTTAACCCATAGTCCCCGCGAAGAGGGGCAACTGGGTGATGGCCGTCGGGCCATGCGGGAACAGTGAGGCACCCGGAGCTCACGGGCTGCACGTCAGGGTGCCAACAGGACGCCCAGACACCCCCCTTTGGGTTAGCCCCGCGCCCCCAGGTGCATGGGCTCGTTTTTGTATGGAGCTTTCTGGAAGGCCATACAGGAATTGGGCCAGTGGGGGGCCAGTGGGGCCAGGGGTGGGGGAAGGCGAGGTGGGGCCTTCTGTGCTGGAAGCTTGTGAGTCTGGGGTGTTTACCAGCTTAAGAGCACCCAAGTGATGGGACCCACTCTGCTGAGAAGCCAGAGGAAAACGCGCCTCCTGGGAGCCTGGGAAGAGGGGCCGGGGCCGTGGCCGCCGCTGTGTCCAGAGCCCTCGAGGGCGCCGGTCCCTTCCGTCTCCAGGTGTGGACGTCGGGCGTGGCCGTGTGGCTTTTCCACGCCTGATGAGGGCCCCGACTCGGCCCCTGCGCAGGACCACCCCGGGGCCCATAAATACCCAACAAATACTCATAAATAGGGGGGCCCTCCCCGCGCCTCTTCTGGCTCCCAGGAGACCCCGAAGCGTCCGGCCGGGGGGCGCTCCCGGCTGCCGTCACCGCGCCGACCTGGGCAGGACGCAGGTGCAGCCGACCGGCACGCGGATGAACTCGGCGTGGAAGGCGAAGGCCCCGGGCGTGGGGGCCCCCGCGCCGTCGCGGGAGCAGGGCCGGCGGCGCACGACCAGCAGGCTCTGCAGCAGCGGCACCGAGTTGAGCGCGGGCGACTCGCGGCCGGTCCTGGCGCTGATGCAGCCGCGGCACAGGCACTCGGCCACCGCCAGCTTCCGCGGGTAGCGGTCCTCGTCCGTGTCGATGCTGCGCGGGGCGGCGCGGCTGAGCCCCGGGCCGAGCCCCGCGCCGGGCTCCGCGCACGCCCCC
>JAKSZT010039064.1:10116-22571 GCA_026826555.1 Tolypeutes matacus | reverse complement strand
CTTTTTGCCCTCAACATATGATATACATGCTTTATACATAAGAGTCCGCCCTTTGTTTGAACAACTTCTGACTTCTGATTGACTTTAGCTTATAAACTGTAGTATATTTTATTCTGTGCTCTGCAGATTCCCCCTGACCCTTGTTCCAACCAACTCCTGAATGGCATGATTTGGGTTTTCTGTGAGACCAAGGAATGCACCTGGTACTGAGTCATACTTAAGTTTTATTTGGAATTACAGATAGGAGAGATTCTGCCATCCAGAGAATGAGGTAGACTCTGCAAAGAGACAGGAAATTGAGGGGTGATATAAGGGTTTCATAACAAAACCATTCCATAGGGTATGAGTACAGAGTTCCTGCTAGGGTCCCATGATGACAGATATGGGGTCTGGTGATGTTATCACAGGAATGATGTTTTATCATTCTGAGAATATTATGGTTTACAGTTTCATCTATACATCCTTTCCCCTCTGGGGAGGGTTATTAACTTTAACTTATGTCTAGGTCATGCAAGAAGTTATATGCTGAGGACTTAGGGGGGCCTAGGCTCTGAGTTCCCAAAACCCTCTAGGGCTGAAGAACTCACTAATCCAGCTACTAGAAGTATTAGTTTATGGCAGCTCTAATGTAAGCCTATCTAAAGAAATTGTCCTGGATTTTTAAAAAAAGCCTAGTTAAGAACATGCTCCCCTCCTGTGGGCAGCCTAGATGTAGTGACTACTTCCTGTGGGTCTACAAAAGAGGGGCCACTTGGCTATGTGTGGGACAACTCTGAAGGTCAACCCTGGCTCCAGACCTCCTCAATGGGGCAGCTGATACCTCAGCTGTCACTGCACTGCAGGTGAACTGCCTGCACCCGGTTCTGATTTTTTTGTTCCTTGTTGTATTGAACCCAAGAACATTCCCACAAAATTTACTGTATGACAATCTCTACCTCAGAGCTTATGTCTCAGGAATGTCCTAGTGTGCCCCTTAGTATGGGGAGGGTAAGAGTAGAGTAGTACTTATTCTCCTTGCTTTCTGCCAGGTGGTTTATTTCCTAGGCCTGTACTCTAGCCAGACTCACAGTGTCTGTTAGAAGACCTTATTTATAGAGTCACTTTGTATGATGTCTTATACCTTATGTACTACTTGTTCTTACCTAGGACCTGGCTTTCAGTCCAGGAAATAAC
Organism: Tolypeutes matacus; assembly: GCA_026826555.1. NCBI lineage: Eukaryota > Metazoa > Chordata > Mammalia > Cingulata > Chlamyphoridae > Tolypeutes > Tolypeutes matacus. The sequence goes on along the minus strand of JAKSZT010039064.1, from coordinate 21,398 downwards.
ATAAGTTCATTTTAAATACAAACTGCACATATTTTAGCAAGCATGTCTTACATCAGAGTAGGAATGTCCACTTGGGTAAGATTCAACATCCAAAGTCTGCAGCATAACTACCATCTAGATAGTGTATTTTCTACTAAACACATGAAATTGCAAATCTTACAGCTCACTTTTGTTATGCAATTGCATTAACTTTTGTGTTTCTTTCTGGCAGTTGTGAACTTCAATTTTTACATGAGGGAGATTTTTTAAAAATTTCCCTTTTACAATTGAATAAACTGAGATATATTTATACTAAATAAAAAATACTAGGTAACAGAAGTGGCCAATGATGGACAAAGGACCAAGGGTCACTGCAAAACAAAAATACTAAAAATTAACAATAATAAAATCATTAAGTACAGCTCAAGATAGAGTCAAAGAGTAAAGTGTTTTTTCACAAGGAAACCAATGTCCTGTTAAAGTTGTTGCTATTATGATTACCATTATTATTGCTTCAGTCCAAATAAACATAAAATATATGTCTAGTACACAAATAAAAACAAATTGATACTTATCATATTGCTGTTATTTTGTCAAATTTAAAGTGGGAAAACAGCTGAATTGTACAATGAGCTACCTTGTATTTTATTTTATTTTATTTTATTTTATTTTATTTTATTTTATTTATTTTTAAAGATTTTATTTATTCATTCATTCATCCCCCCCCGCTGCTTGTGCTCGCCGGGTCAGCCAACCACACCGTGCGGGTGGGCCTGCCCTCACCAGGAGGCCTCGGGAACCGAACCCGGGGCCTCCCATATGGTAAACGGGAGCCCTACTGATTGAGCCACAGCCGCTTCCCTACCTTGTATTTTAATTACTATCTTTGTCAATATTTGGTCTCTCAATTTCATATTATTTGAATAGCTCCCTTATGAAGATGTAGATAAGTTAAGGCATTATCACATTAATTAACTGAATGTAATTTTAAATCATCTTACATTTCCAAATCTATTTACTTAATTTTTACTTTTGACCCTAATCATTTTTTTTTTTTTTAATTTTAATGAACCACACCTTTCTGAAAGCATGTGAGCAAGTATTTTGAAGTCCTGGGAATAAATCAAATGTTTCTGAAAATTAAACTTGTTTGGTATCCCGAGTGTCAGCTTTATTCTACCCTTACATATATATTAATAAAATAGTATTTTAAACAAGAAGGATGAGAGAGCACACCCCTTACCCTCCACATGTGAAAATGTAGACAGTTATATAAGTGAATCAGATGCAACCAAACAGAAGATCCTTCCTTCCCTGGAATCAGTGTATTCAAGTGAAGTTTCTAAGAAGGGACAGAGATCCAGCCTGTTGGGGGTCACTAGCTTTACCTTATGTAAGTAGGTCATACTAATCACTTACTATTTAATCATTTACTTGTGAGTTTTCAAATCTAGAAAATTCTTGATTTCTTTAGTACAATTTTCCAAATGAAATTTTCTCTAGTATATATTCTTAAATCTGAAAAACTAAAGTATATGCTTTTTGATGAAGTTTTCGGGTTAAAACTCTTGTCAGTTCAGTCAAATAAATGATAGACTGTTGCTACTTTATTTTAACAGGAAAATAATGATTAAGCATATCAATAACAAAGGGACAAGGATTTACATGTGTGATCTCAGACTTGGAGAGCAGGTTTGTGAAAATAAGAAATGAAAATACTTGTTACAGTTCTGAATTTCTGTGATAATTCATAAAGCAATAATGAGAAAAGGGAAGGTCTATAATTGGGCGTTCTGTTAGCATCCTGAAAGATATGAGTTTGTGATTTAAAATAAAGTCATACAATTCTAGGTAAATGACTATAGAAAAATAATAAAATATATTTGTTAAACCTAACATCAAACAACCCATTGCATTGATATTTAAATATACACCTATGAGAGGTAACATATGAATAAAAGAGTTGAACTTGAAACTTACTACAAAGCACTTTCTTACTCATATTTTCTGGCAATTATAAAGTAAGTTTTACTTGCAGTTTAACTTATTAATTAACAAAAATTAATTCCCAGTCACAATGTCCATTTAAGTTTAAGATTACTGTGTAGTATAGGTTCAAAGGGCATACCCATGAAACAGGTGGATTCATTCTCCCATATAACTACTTTGAATTAGAATATTTACAATATCATACCCTTAAGATCAAATTAGCATCTCCATCTTTGCAGCTGTGACCATATTTATTCAACACACTAGAATATTTGCACTCCCAGAATATCAAAGATGAAATATTTTTAAGGATTTACACTGTCTTAGAAATGAAGAAAGAGTAAATTTAACTCTATGGTCCATTGAATAAATAAGGAATTTTAACTTTCCTTTATCCTGTAAAGTTTTTGCTTGTGTGACTGTGATGGTAACTGTTATATCCCCAAAATGTGTCTTTGTACAGTTAATGTAAGTATGCATTAATAGAGTCTTACACAGGGGAGAAAGATTGGAGAAAGTCATTTTTGCTTTCTGTGTAGAATGCTGTAAATTCAAACTACATAATCATTTCCAAATTAAGTTATGTCTCCACATACAGGCTCAATCTTTTCTGTTCCTACATCTGAGAAAATAACTCTTAATGCTTGGAAACAACATTTTTTTCCAGGAGTAATCCCTAATGAGGAAAACATTTTCTATTTTGTGTTGATATGTTATAAGTCTGTAACCATAATTATTGACTACCTACTTTTATATAATTAAAATTAATATATTTAAAATTACACTGTATGTGACGATCTAAGGTAAATCATGCAAATAACAAATTCTGTGAATCATTTTTCCTGTCCATTTATTTTGATATCAGATACAACAAATTCAGACTTAGAGAGTAGATGGAATTTACCAAGAATTTTGATTCACTGTATCATTTAATCAATACTCAGCAGAAAAGTTTTTTTCATGGAAACCCATTATATTAGGTCATCTTTTCACCTTCTGAAAATGTTCTTTTGCGTGAAAAAGTTTATAATTCTGATGAAGTCCATTTTATTTATATTTTCTTTAGTTGCTTGTACTTTTATTTTCATATCTAAGAAATTAATAACATATCCCAGGCTATAAAGGATACCCCCCTATGTTTTCATCTAAGAGTTTTATGGATTAGCCTGTTATATCTAAGTTCTTGATCCATGTAGAGATAATTTCTGGATGTTTTGGGGTAGTTGTACAACATCATTCTTTTTACAAGTGGATATCCAATTTTCCCAACACTGTTTGCTGAAGAGAGAACTCCTTCCCCAATTAATGTACTTGGTACCCTTGTCAAAAATTAGTTGACCATAGATGTAGGGGTATACTTCTAAATTCTCAATTCAATCAATTTTTAAAATATATCTGTTTCTTTGCCAGCAATACACTGTATTTTTATTACTGTGCCTGCGAGTAAGTTTTAAAACTGGCATTTGTGGGACCTATAAGTTTGAATTACTCTGCAAAATTGATTTGGGTATTTGGATCCCCTTGTAATTACACATGAAGTTGAGGATCATCTTTTCCATTTCTGCAATAAAGGCTGCAAGGATTTTGATAGGTATGACATTCAATTTATAGATTGCTTTTGTGACTTATATAAGTCTTCTAATTTATGAACATGGGCTGTGTTTGCCATTTACATAGGCTGTCTTTAATTTCTTTTGGCAATATTTCATACTTTTCAAAATAAAACCCATTTCTTGGTTTAGATTTACTCTTTTTAGAAGTAACTGTGAAAAGAGTATTTTGTGTGTTTCTTTCCCTTTGAGAAGAAATTTTATTTGGCTGTTGTAATGTTCTGAATTTATGTCTGTTGGGCTTAGATCATTTATTTATTCTTATAGTGCTCTGTTTCCATATTGATCTTATGACTAAATGTTTATCTATCACTGAAAATTTTTTAATTTAAATTCCAACTGTTATTGCAGAAGTGTCTATGTTTCACTTTAGTTTGTTCAATGACTGCTTTGTTTGTTTGGGGCTCTGTGATAACATGCATATATGTTAATAATTGATATGTCCTCTTGGAGGTTTTCTCCTTTTATTAATATATAGTGTACTTCTTTGTCTCTTACAGCACCTTTTGACAATTGCTTTTTTCTGATAGTATGGCCATGTCAGACCTCTGTTAGTAGTCGCATGGAAAATTTTTCCCATGCTTTCACTTTATGACCTGTATATGCAATTGGGTATAGAGTGACTCTTGTGAAAACATATAGTAAGACCAAGTTTTTTGAATTTTATATATTTTTATTTTTAAATAAGCTTTAGATTACATAAATGTTACACAAAAATATACAGGAATCCCATATACCCCACCTCACCCCTTCCCACACTTTCCCACATGAACAACATCTTTCATTAGTGTGGTACATGTGTTACAATCAAAGAACACATATTGAAGAATTGCTAACCATGAGCTATATTTTACATTATATTTACACTGTGCCCCACACATTTTTATAGGTTATGAAAAAATGTAAAATGGCCTGTATCTGTCACTGTGATGTTGTACAGGTTAATTCCAATGTCCCAAAAATGTCCCAATATTGCACTTATTTTTCCCTCTCCCTCCCTTCAGAAAATCTAGTGGCCACTGCCTTTATATCAATGATACAAGTTCTTCCATTAGTGGAATAATCATAAGTCTACTTTAGATCATGATTGTTTTAAACCCTTATGTTTGTCCATTCTTCAAACTTGAGAATTTGAGAATGGGATGCCCACCCTGTCTCCAATTGAAAGGGGGCTTAGATGCCATGGGACAGATGGGTGGAACAGTTTTGCTCGCAGTTGCAGACACTCTCTGCTTCCTGGGATGGGTGTTGTCCATCATCATCCTTTTGTTAGTTGTCCTGGATGTGTCCAATGATCTGGTGAGTAGGTGTTTCAGATCCTCAAAGCAGCTCCCTCAGAGAGCTGTTTTCACTTTTTCCATTGTTTTTTAAAGAGAGTTGAACTTTGCCTACCTACTTTGATACGATCTTCCCAGAAGTTCCCCTGGATCAAGCTTTATAATCCATCCCACCAATCTGTGACTTTTCATTAGAGAGTTCCATCGACTTACATTCAGAAAAAATTATTAATAAGGCAGCACTTACTTCTACCATGAATCTTGTACTTCTTGCACACTTATTGTCCCTTGTTTCATCCTATGAAGGTTTATTAGGGCTTTAGTTGATTTCTTGTAGTAGGAAGGATCAATCTTCTTTTCATTTGTTATGTTGTATATATAATACTATATAAATAATATAGTATTATATATATTAAATATTATCTTTGTAGTTACCAGGTACTTAGTATTTAACATCCTAAATCTTTCACAAACTACATTGAAATGATGCTAATTTAAATTCAAGTGCATACTCTCTCTGCTCCTATACCTATTCTTTACACTACTTTTTGTTGTTTTTGTCAAATATTATCTCTTTAGATTTTATACACCCATAACATAGAAATAGAATTATTTATATTCAATTAAATTCTAAATCCTGTATGAAATGAAAATGTAGAGCTGCATATCAAGAATACATCATTAAAAAAAAAAAAGTGCATCAATGCTGGCATTTGGATTTACCCATGCAGTTATTTTTACTGGATGTATTTATTTCTTCATATGGTTCCAAGCTACTATTCTCTTTTTTTTTCAAACTTAAAACTCCTTGTAAAATTTCTTGCAGGGAAGTTAACATGTTCATGAATTCCCTTAGCTTATATTTATCTGGGAGTGTCTTAAATGCTCCCTCATTTTTTTAAACAAATAAGTTTTATTGATATATATTAATAAAGCATAAATCCAATCAAAGTGTAAAATCAATGATATTCAGTGTAATCACATATTTGTGCATTCATCACTTCAACTATTATTAGAGCACTTTCATTACTCCAATAATAATAATAATAATAAACAACAAACTAAAAAAACTCTCAATGCTTCCCCTGCCCTACATAGTTATTCTTTTACCTTCTCTCTAGTACATTTGTATTTATATTTTGAAACAACAGACTTTCATATGCCATACACCCATATTTGTGTTTTGCATGAGGTTTTACTATCTTATACAGTTCCATTTTACAGTTTTAGCTTTCCTTCTAGTAATAGACATGACCTTAGACTTTCCCTTTCAACCACTATCATACCCATATAATAGCCCTGCTAGTTACAAACAACATGATGTGCTTTCACCATTCCTATTCATTTCCAAAAATTTACAAACAATATTTTTACCAATTCTGCACACATTAACTCTTGGCTTTCCATTCTCTAACCTCCTTCTATTTTCTGGTGACCTATATTCTAATTATTAACTCCATTAGTTCACACAACATATTTATTTCTTAATAGCACACTCATATAGTATTTGTCCTTTTGTATCTGGGTTGCTTCACTGCACATAATGTCTTCCAGGTTCATCCATGTTGTCATACACATCATGACTTCATTTTTTTTTACTGCTGCATAATATTCTTTCATGTGTATACACCACAATTTGTTTCTCCATTCATCAGTTAATGGATACTTCATTTGTTTCCAACTTTTGGCAGTCATGAATAATGCCGTGAAAGGCTCTTGTGATTTTTATTGGGATTTCATTGAATCTGTTAATCAGTTTGGGCAGAATTGACACCATAACAATATCCACTATTCTAATCGATGAAAAGGAAATGCTTCCTATTTATTTAAGTCTTCCTCAGTTTCTTTCAGCAATGTTTGCATTTTTATGAATACAGGTCCTTTTTGTCTTGGTTAACTTTATTCCTAAATATTTGAATGTTTTATCTGCTATAATAAATGGACTTATTTTTCTGATTTCCACATCAGATTGCACACCAGTGGTGTATATAAATGCTATTGATTTTTCCATATTAATCTTGTATCCTGCCACTTTGCTGCACTTGTCTATTAGTTCTAGTAGCTGGTTTGTGGGTTTTTTTTGTTTTTTTTTTTTTAGAAGATTCTAGATATAGGATTATATTATCAGTAAATAGTGAAAATCTTAATTCTTCCTTTCCTAGTTGGGTGCCTTTTATTTCTTTATCTAGCCAAACTTCCCTATCCAGAACCACTCGCAAAATAGTGAATAGTAATGGTGAAGGTGGTCATCCTTGTCTTGTTCCTGATCTCAGCAGGAAAGCTTTCAGTCTTTCACCAGTGAGTACATTTGGAGTTATAGGATTTTCATACATGCCCTTTAACATATTGAGAAAGGTTCCTTCTGTCCCTAACTTTTGGAGTGTTTTTATCAAGACCTTAACCATAAGGGGGGAAATAGTGAATACAAATGAGTTTTTATGGCTACGAGATTTCAAGGTGAGTCAGGAGGACGTTCCAAATGTTACATTTATGTACATCTCAGCAGTATCTCATTAACTGCAACAGTAAATAGTACAAGGCTCCTGAAGTGTTTAGAGACATCCAGACACTATAGGTAGGACAGGCAACTCAGGAGTCTGGCCTCCTGCCAGTGGACCATATTTTGGATTTTATGCTCCCCAGTGTGACAGATTTGGACTCATTTGTGGTTTCCTTACACATGGCTCTTCTGCACCTTCTATTTGAACTTAGATGTCGTACTACAAGGTGTATGTCCAAGAGACTTAAATCTTTGGTCTATCCATGTGTCAGTTGGGCCCTGAATCTTAGCAGAGTTGCAAAACCTACTCCCCAATTCATTAAAATCACCAAGACAACCAACAAGGTAATGATGATGGACAAAACCCATCTCAAGGAAGAGAGAGAGTCCCCAAATGCAAACAAGATAGTTCCATCTGCCCCATGGGATCTAAGCCCCCACTCAGTTAAAGGGAGATTGGGGATCACCATCCCCAAACCCTCAATTTTGGGGAATGAACAATGGAGTAAAGTAGACTTACTATTATTCTACTATAGACTAATTTTTATTCTAACAATGGAAGAATATTTATCAGTGATGTGGAAGGAGTGGCCACCAGAAGTTCTCAGAGGATGTTGAGGGAATGTAGGTATAATATGGGAGCATTTTCAGGACATTGGAATTGTCCTGCATAACATCACAATGATGGATACATGCCATAATATATTTTGTCATAACTTACAAAGTTGTGTGGGAAAGAGTGTAAACTATAAGGTAACCTATAATCCATGGTTAGTGACAATGTTTCACTATGTGTTCATCAATCATAACAAAAGTACCACACTAATGAAGGATGCTGTTTATGTTTGAAAGTGTGGGAGAGGGAGGGATTGGGGTATATGAGAATCCCCTATATTTTTTTTATGTAACATTTATGTATTCTAAAGTTTCTTTAAAAGAAAGAAAGGAAGGAAGGAAGGAGGGAGGGAGGGAGGGAGGGAGGGAGGGAGGGAAGAAAAGGAGGGAGGGAGGGAGAAGGGACGGAGGGAGGAAGGAAGGAGAGAAAGATAGGGTACTGTGTTTTGTGAAAGCCTTTTCTGCATGAACCAAGAGGATCATGTGATTTTTCATCTTCAATTTATCAATGTGGTTTATTACAATAAGTGATTTCCTTTTGTTGAACCACCCTTGCATACTTGGGATGAAACCCACTTGATCATGGTGTATTATTACATTAATGTCCTTTCGGATTCTGTTTGCAAGTATTTTGTTGAAGATTTTTGCATCTATATTAATTAAAAATATTGGTCTTCAATTTAGTTTTTTGGCAGTGTCTTCATCCAGTTTTGCTAGTAGGGTGATGCTGGCTTCATAGAATGTGGTTGGTATCATTCTCTCTTGTTCCATTTTTTGGAAGAGCTTGAACACAATTGCCATTAGTTCATTTTTGAATGATTGGTAAAATTCACCTGGGAAACCATATGGTCACAGGATTTTCATCTTTGGGAAATTTTTGATGATTGTTTCAATCTCTTCCCTTGTGTTTGGTTTGTTGAGGTCTTCCATTTCTTTTAGGATCAATGTAAGTGGTTTGTGTGTTTCTAGGAATTTGTCCATCTTGTCTATATTGTCTAGTTTTTTGTCATACCATTTTTCATAGTATCTTTTTATAATCTCTTATTTCTGTAGGGTCAGTGGTATTGGCCTCCCTCTCATTTCTGATTTTATTTATTTGCATTCTTTCTTTTTTTCTTTGTCAGTCTAACTAAGAGTTTGTTAATTTTGTTGATCTTCTCAAAGAATCAAGAATCATAGAATCAACTTTTGGTTTTGTTGATTCTCTATTTTGTTTTTTTGTTCTCATTTCATTTATTTCTTCTCTGATCTTTACTATTTCTTTCCATCGGCTTGGTTTGGGATGAGTTTGCTGTTCTTTTGCTAGTTCCTCCAGGTCTGCAGTTAGATCTTCGATTTCAGCTCTTTCTTCTTTTTTTAATATTGATGGTTATAAATTTCCCCCTCAGCAGTGCCTTTGCAATGTCACACAGGTTTTGATATGTTGTGTTCTTATTTTCATTTGTCTCAAGATATTTGAATTCTCTTACAATTTTTTCTTTGACCTACTGATTATTTGTGTCTTGTTTAATCTCCTTATATTTATGAATTTCCCCTTTCTTCATCCATTATTGATTTTCAGCTTCATTCTGTTATAATTAGAGAAAGTGTTCCATAAAACTTCAAACTTTTAAAATTTATTGGAACTATTCTTGTGACCCAAAATATGGTCTACTTTGGTGGATGATCCATGAGCACTTGAAAAGAAAATATATCCTGCTGTATTGGGGTGCAGTGCTCTATAAATGTCTGTTAGGGCTGGTTCATTTATCATATTTTTCAAGTTCTCTGTTTTTTTACTTATCCTCTGTCCAGATATTCTATCTAATACTAGCACTGGTGTATTGAAGTGTCAGACTTTTCTTGTAGAGACATCCCTTTCTCCCTTCAGTTTTACCTTTGTATATCTTGGAGCACACATGGATTTTGATGCACTTTTGTTAGGTGCATAAATATTTAATACAGTAATTTCTTCTTGGAGAATTTCCCTTTTGAATAATATATGATGACCTTCTTCATTCTTTCTAACAGTTTTGCATTTGAAATCTATTTTCTCCAATATTGGTATAATTCCTCCAGCTCTTTTTTGGTTACTATTTGCATGGAATATCTTTTCCCAACCTCTCACTTTTAATCTGGTTGAATCATTATGTGAGTTGGGTCTCTTATAGACAACATACAGATGACTCATTTTTAAAATCCATTCTTTCAGTCTATGTCTTTTGATTGGGGAGTTCATCCATTTTGTCATTTGTCTTTATGTTCTTGTGTCATTTTATTTTCTGTCTTCTTATCCTTTAGTTTACCCTTCCTAATAATATTCATTTCTAAACTCTTCTTGAGCTATTTTGCCCTTGTTTTATCCATCCAGGCTGCCCACTTACTTTAGCATCTCTTGTAATTCTTGTCATTTGGTAAAATATTCTATCAGTTTTTGTTTCTCTGTGAAGAGTTTGAACTCACCCTCATTTTTGAAGGTCAGTTTTGCCACATACAGAATTCTTTGCTGACTGTTTTTCTCTTTCAGTACATTAAATACATCATATCACTTTATTCTTACCTCAATGGTTTCTGATGAAAGGTCAGCATATAATCTTATTCCGTTTCCCTTGTATGTGTTGCTTTGCTTTTATATTGTTGCTGTCAAAATCCTCTCTTTATCTCTGATATGTGTTGTTCTGAATATAGGAGTCTTAGGGTAGGTCTATTCTGATTTGCTCTGTTTGGTGTGTGCTCTCCTTGGATATTGAAATGTATGTCTTTTTAAGGTTTGGGAAGTTTTCAGTAATTATTTCCTCAATATTCTGTCTGCTCCTTTTCCATTCTCTTCTCCTTCTGAGACACTGTTTATGTGAATACCTATGCCTTTCACATTTTCATAAATTCCTCTAATACTCTGTTTCTTTTTTTCCATTCTCTTCTCTTTCTGTTCTCCTCTCTTTTCCTGTTCAGATGTTCTGTCTTTGAAATCACTGATTCTGTCTTCAAGCAATTCAAATATGCTCTTATTTGGCTCTAATGTAGTTTTAATCTAACCCACCATGTCCTTCATTCCTATAAGGTCTCTTACTTTTCTTAGCAGGCTTTCAAATTGTTCTTTATGCTCATTCAGTGTCTTTTTAATATCCTTTCTTTCTTTAGTCATATATTCTTTAAATTCTTTGATGTGATTTAAGAGATTTGTGTGGTTATCACTGATTGTCTTAAATACTTTATCTCTTCAGGATATTTACTTAGTTCCTTTGACTGGGCCATATCTTCCTGTTTCCTAGTATGGCCTGTAATTTTTTTGCTGATGTCTAGGCATCTGAATATGTTGGCAAATTTACTCTG
>JAKSZT010039064.1:0-10016 GCA_026826555.1 Tolypeutes matacus | reverse complement strand
AAAGCTGGGCAATTTAAATACTTAGAATAAGTGGAACAAAGTATCAAAAAGAGTTGTGAAAATAAAAATCAAAGGCAAGAGAGAGAAACTGGCCATCAGAGTAAATTTGCCAACATATTCAGATGCCTAGACATCAGCAAAAAAATTACAGGCCATACTAGGAAACAGGAAGATATGGCCCAGTCAAAGGAACTAAGTAAATATCCTGAAGAGATAAAGTATTTAAGACAATCAGTGATAACCACACAAATCTCTTAAATCACATCAAAGAATTTAAAGAATATATGACTAAAGAAAGAAAGGATATTAAAAAGACACTGAATGAGCATAAAGAACAATTTGAAAGCCTGCTAAGAAAAGTAAGAGACCTTATAGGAATGAAGGACATGGTGGGTTAGATTAAAACTACATTAGAGCCAAATAAGAGCATATTTGAATTGCTTGAAGACAGAATCAGTGATTTCAAAGACAGAACATCTGAACAGGAAAAGAGAGGAGAACAGAAAGAGAAGAGAATGGAAAAAAAGGAACAGAGTATTAGAGGAATTTATGAAAATGTGAAAGGCATAGGTATTCACATTAACAGTGTCTCAGAAGGAGAAGAGAATGGAAAAGGAGCAGACAGAATATTGAGGAAATAATTACTGAAAACTTCCCAAACCTTAAAAAGACATACATTTCAATATCCAAGGAGAGCACACACCAAACAGAGCAAATCAGAATAGACCTACACTAAGACTCCTATATTCAGAACAACACATATCAGAGATAAAGAGAGGATTTTGACAGCAACAATATAAAAGCAAAGCAACACATACAAGGGAAACGGAATAAGATTATATGCTGACCTTTCATCAGAAACCATTGAGGTAAGAATAAAGTGATATGATGTATTTAATGTACTGAAAGAGAAAAACAGTCAGCAAAGAATTCTGTATGTGGCAAAACTGACCTTCAAAAATGAGGGTGAGTTCAAACTCTTCACAGAGAAACAAAAACTGATAGAATATGTTACCAAATGACAAGAATTACAAGAGATGCTAAAGTAAGTGGGCAGCCTGGATGGATAAAACAAGGGCAAAATAGCTCAAGAAGAGTTTAGAAATGAATATTATTAGGAAGGGTAAACTAAAGGATAAGAAGACAGAAAATAAAATGACACAAGAACATAAAGACAAATGACAAAATGGATGAACTCCCCAATCAAAAGACATAGACTGAAAGAATGGATTTTAAAAATGAGTCATCTGTATGTTGTCTATAAGAGACCCAACTCACATAATGATTCAACCAGATTAAAAGTGAGAGGTTGGGAAAAGATATTCCATGCAAATAGTAACCAAAAAAGAGCTGGAGGAGCTATACCAATATTGGAGAAAATAGATTTCAAATGCAAAACTGTTAGAAAGAATGAAGAAGGTCATCATATATTATTCAAAAGGGAAATTCTCCAAGAAGAAATAACTGTATTAAATATTTATGCACCTAACAAAAGTGCGTCAAAATACATGTGTGCTCCAAGATATACAAAGGTAAAACTGAAGGGAGAAAGGGATGTCTCTACAAGAAAAGTCTGACACTTCAATACACCAGTGCTAGTATTAGATAGAATATCTGGACAGAGGATAAGTAAAAAAACAGAGAACTTGAAAAATATGATAAATGAACCAGCCCTAACAGACATTTATAGAGCACTGCACCCCAATACAGCAGGATATATTTTCTTTTCAAGTGCTCATGGATCATCCCCCAAAGTAGACCATATTTTGGGTCACAAGAATAGTTCCAATAAATTTTAAAAGTTTGAAGTTTTATGGAACACTTTCTCTAATTATAACAGAATGAAGCTGAAAATCAATAATGGATGAAGAAAGGGGAAATTCATAAATATAAGGAGATTAAACAAGACACAAATAATCAGTATGTCAAAGAAAAAATTGTAAGAAAATTCAAATATCTTGAGACAAATGAAAATAAGAACACAACATATCAAAACCTGTGTGACATTGCAAAGGCACTGCTGAGGGGGAAATTTATAACCATCAATATTAAAAAAAAGAAGAAAGAGCTGAAATCGAAGATCTAACTGCAGACCTGGAGGAACTAGCAAAAGAACAGCAAACTCATCCCAAACCAAGCCGATGGAAAGAAATAGTAAAGATCAGAGAAGAAATAAATGAAATGAGAACAAAAAAACAAAATAGAGAATCAACAAAACCAAAAGTTGATTCTATGATTCTTGATTCTTTGAGAAGATCAACAAAATTAACAAACCCTTAGTTAGACTGACAAAGAAAAAAAGAAAGAATGCAAATAAATAAAATCAGAAATGAGAGGGAGGCCAATACCACTGACCCTACAGAAATAAGAGATTATAAAAAGATACTATGAACAATGGTATGACAAAAAACTAGACAATATAGACAAGATGGACAAATTCCTAGAAACACACAAACCACTTACATTGACCCTAAAAGAAATGGAAGACCTCAACAAACCAAACACAAGGGAAGAGATTGAAACAATCATCAAAAATTTCCCAAAGATGAAAATCCTGTGACCATATGGTTTCCCAGGTGAATTTTACCAATCATTCAAAAATGAACTAATGGCAATTGTGTTCAAGCTCTTCCAAAAAATGGAACAAGAGAGAATGATACCAACCACATTCTATGAAGCCAGCATCACCCTACTAGCAAAACTGGATGAAGACACTGCCAAAAAACTAAATTGGAGATCAATATTTTTAATTAATATAGATGCAAAAATCTTCAACAAAATACTTGCAAACAGAATCCGAAAGGACATTAATGTAATAATACACCATGATCAAGTGGGTTTCATCCCAAGTATGCAAGGGTGGTTCAACAAAAGGAAATCACTTATTGTAATAAACCACATTGATAAATTGAAGATGAAAAATCACATGATCCTCTTGGTTCATGCAGAAAAGGCTTTCACAAAACACAGTACCCTATCTTTTTCTCCTTCCTTCCTCCCTCCCTCCCTTCTCCCTCCCTCCCTCCTTTTCTTCCCTCCCTCCCTCCCTCCCTCCCTCCCTCCTTCCATCCTTCCTTTCTTTCTTTTAAAGAAACTTTAGAATACATAAATGTTACATAAAAAAATATAGGGGATTCTCATATACCCCAATCCCTCCCTCTCCCACACTTTCAAACATAAACAGCATCCTTCATTAGTGTGGTACTTTTGTTATGATTGATGAACACATAGTGAAACATTGTCACTAACCATGGATTATAGGTTACCTTATAGTTTACACTCTTTCCCACACAACTTTGTAAGTTATGACAAAATATATTATGGCATGTATCCATCATTGTGATATTATGCAGGACAATTCCAATGTCCTGAAAATGCTCCCATATTATACCTACATTCCCTCAATATCCTCTGAGAACTTCTGGTGGCCACTCCTTCCACATCACTAATAAATATTCTTCCATTGTTAGAATAAAAATTAGTCTATAGTAGAATAATAGTAAGTCTACTTTACTCCATTGTTCATTCCCCAAAATTGAGGGTTTGGGGATGGTGATCCCCAATCTCCCTTTAACTGAGTGGGGGCTTAGATCCCATGGGGCAGATGGAACTATCTTGCTTGCATTTGGGGACTCTCTCTGTTCCTTGAGATGGGTTTTGTCCATCATCATTACCTTGTTGGTTGTCTTGGTGATTTTAATGAATTGGAGAGTAGGTTTTGCAACTCTGCTAAGATTCAGGGCCCAACTGACACATGGACAGACCAAAGATTTAAGTCTCTTGGACATACACCTTATAGTACGACATCTAAGTTCAAATAGAAGGTGCAGAAGAGCCATGTGTAAGGAAACCACAAATGAGTCCAAATCTGTCACACTGGGGAGCATAAAATCCAAAATATGGTCCACTGGCAGGAGGCCAGACTCCTGAGTTGCCTGTCCTGCCTATAGTGTCTGGATGTCTCTAAACCCTTCAGGAGCCTTGTACTATTTACTGTTGCAGTTAATGAGATACTGCTGAGATGTACATAAATGTAACATTTGGAACGTCCTCCTGACTCACCTTGAAATCTCGTAGCCATAAAAACTCATTTGTATTCACTATTTCCCCCTTATGGTTAAGGTCTTGATAAAAACACTCCAAAAGTTAGGGACAGAAGGAACCTTTCTCAATATGTTAAAGGGCATGTATGAAAATCCTATAACTCCAAATGTACTCACTGGTGAAAGACTGAAAGCTTTCCTGCTGAGATCAGGAACAAGACAAGGATGACCACCTTCACCATTACTATTCACTATTTTGCGAGTGGTTCTGGATAGGGAAGTTTGGCTAGATAAAGAAATAAAAGGCACCCAACTAGGAAAGGAAGAATTAAGATTTTCACTATTTGCTGATAATATAATCCTATATCTAGAATCTTCTAAAAAAAAAACAAAACCCACAAACCAGCTACTAGAACTAATAGACAAGTGCAGCAAAGTGGCAGGATACAAGATTAATATGGAAAAATCAATAGCATTTATATACACCACTGGTGTGCAATCTGATGTGGAAATCAGAAAAATAAGTCCATTTATTATAGCAGATAAAACATTCAAATATTTAGGAATAAAGTTAACCAAGACAAAAAGGACCTGTATTCATAAAAATGCAAACATTGCTGAAAGAAACTGAGGAAGACTTAAATAAATAGGAAGCATTTCCTTTTCATCGATTAGAATAGTGGATATTGTTATGGTGTCAATTCTGCCCAAACTGATTTACAGATTCAATGAAATCCCAATAAAAATCACAAGAGCCTTTCACGGCATTATTCATGACTGCCAAAAGTTGGAAACAAATGAAGTATCCATTAACTGATGAATGGAGAAACAAATTGTGGTGTATACACATGAGAGAATATTATGCAGCGGTAAAAAAAAAATGAAGTCATGATGTGTATGACAACATGGATGAACCTGGAAGACATTATGTGCAGTGAAGCAACCCAGATACAAAAGGACAAATACTATATGAGTGTGCTATTAAGAAATAAATATGTTGTGTGAACTAATGGAGTTAGTAATTAGAATATAGGTCACCAGAAAATAGAAGGAGGTTAAAGAATGGAAAGCCGAGAGTTAATGTGTGCAGAATTGGTAAAAATATTGTTTGTAAATCTTTGGAAATGAATAGGAATGGTGAAAGCACATCATGTTGTTTGTAACTAGCAGGGCTATTATATGGGTATGATAGTGGTTGAAAGGGAAAGTCTAAGGTCATGTATATTACTAGAAGGAAAGCTAAAACTGTAACATGGAACTGTATAAGATAGTAAAACCTCATGCAAAACACAAATATGGGTGTATGGCATATGAAAGTCTGTTGTTTCAAAATATAAATACAAATGTACTAGAGAGAAGGTAAAAGAATAACTATGTAGGGCAGGGGAAGCATTGAGAGTTTTTTTAGTTTGTTTTTTATTATTATTATTATTATTATTGGAGTAATGAAAGTGCTCTAATAATAGTTGAAGTGATGAATGCACAAATATGTGATTACACTGAATATCATTGATTTTACACTTTGATTGGATTTATGCTTTATTAATATATATCAATAAAACTTATTTGTTTAGAAAAATGAGGGAGCATTTAAGACACTCCCAGATAAATATAAGCTAAGGGAATTCATGAACATGTTAACTTCCCTGCAAGAAATTTTACAAGGAGTTTTAAGTTTGAAAAAAAAGAGAATAGTAGCTTGGAACCATATGAAGAAATAAATACATCCAGTAAAAATAACTGCATGGGTAAATCCAAATGCCAGCATTGATGCACTTTTTTTTTTTTTAATGATGTATTCTTGATATGCAGCTCTACATTTTCATTTCATACAGGATTTAGAATTTAATTGAATATAAATAATTCTATTTCTATGTTATGGGTGTATAAAATCTAAAGAGATAATATTTGACAAAAACAACAAAAAGGAGTGTAAAGAATAGGTATAGGAGCAGAGAGAGTATGCACTTGAATTTAAATTAGCATCATTTCAATGTAGTTTGTGAAAGATTTAGGATGTTAAATACTAAGTACCTGGTAACTACAAAGATAATATTTAATATATATAATACTATATTATTTATATAGTATTATATATACACACATAACAAATGAAAAGAAGATTGATCCTTCCTACTACAAGAAATCAACTAAAGCCCTAATAAACCTTCATAGGATGAAATAAGGGACAATAAGTGTGCAAGAAGTACAAGATTCATGGTGGAAGTAAGTGCTGCCTTATTAATAATTTTTTCTGAATGTAAGTGGATGGAACTCTCTAATGAAAAGTCACAGATTGGTGGGATGGATTATAAAGCTTAATCCAGGGGAACTTCTGGGAAGATCGTATCAAAGTAGGTAGGCAAAGTTCAACTCTCTTTAAAAAACAATGGAAAAAGTGAAAACAGCTCTCTGAGGGAGCTGCTTTGAGGATCTGAAACACCTACTCACCAGATCATTGGACACATCCAGGACAACTAACAAAAGGATGATGATGGACAACACCCATCCCAGGAAGCAGAGAGTGTCTGCAACTGCGAACAAAACTGTTCCACCCATCTGTCCCATGGCATCTAAGCCCCCTTTCAATTGGAGACAGGGTGGGCATCACCATTCTCAAATTCTCAAGTTTGAAGAATGGACAAACATAAGGGTTTAAAACAATCATGATCTAAAGTAGACTTATGATTATTCCACTAATGGAAGAACTTGTATTATTGATATAAAGGCAGTGGCCACTAGAGTTTCTGAGGGGAGGGAGAGGGAAAAAATAAGTGCAATATTGGGACATTTTTGGGACATTGGAATTATCCTGTACAACATCACAGTGACAGATACAGGCCATTTTACATTTTTTCATAACCTATAAAAATGTGTGGGGCACAGTGTAAATATAATGTAAAATATAGCTCATGGTTAGCAATTCTTCAATATGTGTTCTTTGATTGTAACACATGTACCACACTAATGAAAGATGTTGTTCATGTGGGAAAGTGTGGGAAGGGGTGAGGTGGGGTATATGGGATTCCTGTATATTTTTATGTAACATTTATGTAATCTAAAGCTTATTTAAAAATAAAAATATATAAAATTCAAAAAACTTGGTCTTACTATATGTTTTCACAAGAGTCACTCTATACCCAATTGCATATACAGGTCATAAAGTGAAAGCATGGGAAAAATTTTCCATGCGACTACTAACAGAGGTCTGACATGGCCATACTATCAGAAAAAAGCAATTGTCAAAAGGTGCTGTAAGAGACAAAGAAGTACACTATATATTAATAAAAGGAGAAAACCACCAAGAGGACATATCAATTATTAACATATATGCATGTTATCACAGAGCCCCAAACAAACAAAGCAGTCATTGAACAAACTAAAGTGAAACATAGACACTTCTGCAATAATAGTTGGAAGTTTAAATTAAAAAATTTTCAGTGATAGATAAACATTTAGTCATAAGATCAATATGGAAACAGAGCACTAGAAGAATAAATAAATGATCTAAGCCCAACAGACATAAATTCAGAACATTACAACAGCCAAATAAAATTTCTTCTCAAAGGGAAAGAAACACACAAAATACTCTTTTCACAGTTACTTCTAAAAAGAGTAAATCTAAACCAAGAAATGGGTTTTATTTTGAAAAGTATGAAACATTGCCAAAAGAAATTAAAGACAGCCTATGTAAATGGCAAACACAGCCCATGTTCATAAATTAGAAGACTTATATAAGTCACAAAAGCAATCTATAAATTGAATGTCATACCTATCAAAATCCTTGCAGCCTTTATTGCAGAAATGGAAAAGATGATCCTCAACTTCATGTGTAATTACAAGGGGATCCAAATACCCAAATCAATTTTGCAGAGTAATTCAAACTTATAGGTCCCACAAATGCCAGTTTTAAAACTTACTCGCAGGCACAGTAATAAAAATACAGTGTATTGCTGGCATAAAAACAGACATATTTTAAAAATTGATTGAATTGAGAATTTAGAAGTATACCCCTACATCTATGGTCAACTAATTTTTGACAAGGGTACCAAGTACATTAATTGGGGAAGGAGTTCTCTCTTCAGCAAACAGTGTTGGGAAAATTGGATATCCACTTGTAAAAAGAATGATGTTGTACAACTACCCCAAAACATCCAGAAATTATCTCTACATGGATCAAGAACCTAGATATAACAGGCTAATCCATAAAACTCTTAGATGAAAACATAGGGGGTATCCTTTATAGCCTGGGATATGTTATTAATTTCTTAGATATGAAAATAAAAGTGCAAGCAACTAAAGAAAATATAAATAAAATGGACTTCATCAGAATTATAAACTTTTTTACGCAAAAGAACATTTTCAGAAGGTGAAAAGATGACCTAATATAATGGGTTTCCATGAAAAAAACTTTTCTGCTGAGTATTGATTAAATGATATAATGAATCAAAATTCTTGGTAAATTCCATCTACTCTCTAAGTCTGAATTTGTTGTATCTGATATCAAAATAAATGGACAGGAAAAATGATTCACAGAATTTGTTATTTGCATGATTTACCTTAGATCGTCACATACAATGTAATTTTAAATATATTAATTTTAATTATATAAAAGTAGGTAGTCAATAATTATGGTTACAGACTTATAACATATCAACACAAAATAGAAAATGTTTTCCTCATTAGGGATTACTCCTGGAAAAAAATGTTGTTTCCAAGCATTAAGAGTTATTTTCTCAGATGTAGGAACAGAAAAGATTGAGCCTGTATGTGGAGACATAACTTAATTTGGAAATGATTATGTAGTTTGAACTTACAGCGTTCTACACAGAAAGCAAAAATGACTTTCTCCAATCTTTCTCCCCTGTGTAAGACTCTATTAATGCATACTTACATTAACTGTACAAAGACACATTTTGGGGATATAACAGTTACCATCACAGTCACACAAGCAAAAACTTTACAGGATAAAGGAAAGTTAAAATTCCTTATTTATTCAATGGACCATAGAGTTAAATTTACTCTTTCTTCATTTCTAAGACAGTGTAAATCCTTAAAAATATTTCATCTTTGATATTCTGGGAGTGCAAATATTCTAGTGTGTTGAATAAATATGGTCACAGCTGCAAAGATGGGGATGCTAATTTGATCTTAAGGGTATGATATTGTAAATATTCTAATTCAAAGTAGTTATATGGGAGAATGAATCCACCTCTTTCATGGGTATGCCCTTTGAACCTATACTACACAGTAATCTTAAACTTAAATGGACATTGTGACTGGGAATTAATTTTTGTTAATTAATAAGTTAAACTGCAAGTAAAACTTACTTTATAATTGCCAGAAAATATGAGTAAGAAAGTGCTTTGTAATAAGTTTCAAGTTCAACTCTTTTATTCATATGTTACCTCTCATAGGTGTATATTTAAATATCAATGCAATGGGTTGTTTGATGTTAGAGGGGTTTAACAAATATATTTTATTATTTTTCTATAGTCATTTACCTAGAATTGTATGACTTTATTTTAAATCACAAACTCATATCTTTCAGGATGCTAACAGAACGCCCAATTATAGACCCTCCCTTTTCTCATTATTGCTTTATGAATTATCACAGAAATTCAGAACTGTAACAAGTATTTTCATTTCTTATTTTCACAAACCTGCTCTCCAAGTCTGAGATCACAAATGTAAATCCTTGTCCCTTTGTTATTGATATGCTTAATCATTATTTTCCTGTTAAAATAAAGTAGCAACAGTCTATCATTTATTTGACTGAACTGACAAGAGTTTTAACCTGAAAACTTCATCAAAAAGCATATACTTTAGTTTTTCAGATTTAAGAATATATACTAGAGAAAATTTCATTTGGAAAATTGTACTAAAGAAATCAAGAATTTTCTAGATTTGAAAACTCACAAGTAAATGATTAAATAGTAAGTGATTAGTATGACCTACTTACATAAGGTAAAG